>JAVJIF010024004.1:0-71612 GCA_038442645.1 Agave tequilana | reverse complement strand
GTCATCATCAAAAAGGGGGGATTGTTGGCCCAGAGGCCTTCCACTCTAGTTTTGATGATGATTAACTCATGTAGTTATGGTTACTAATAATCTTGTGATGCTTAGTTTCAGATCTTTAACCAAGATATTAGTAGGTGATTAGCTTCAACAAAGAAGTTTGAAGCCTTTCACATCATGATTCAAGAGCCCGAGCATCAAGATCATATCTAGCACTCGTTGGAGTCAAACTTGGTGGATCACGATTTGGATCGAGTCAACTTGAAGACGGAGTTCATCAAGAAGACTTTGGTACATAGTTTAGTTTTTGTTTTAGATCCATTTGTAAGATTAGAATAGTGTGATATGCTCAAGTTCACAACACACACACGTTTTATGTTTTGGATATTAGTTTTCGGTTTTTGGTTTAACCGATCTTGTTTTCATGAATAGTTAGATTCAAAACAAGTTTACATTGTTTAAATGTATATTAGATATGTTCTATATACACACATGCTTCATATCTTAGACAAACTTATTTTGATATGCCTATTCATGAGTTTTGGTGTTTTGGTATTTTAACAAAACATATTTTTGGAATTAAAGTCAAAAACATGGATATATATATATATGTTTCATGTATATTGGACTTATGTCCATATGCAACATGCTTCAATGTATTTAAGTATCATGTTTTTGTATTTGGATGAGTTTTTGAAAAAATCGGATTTCCATTTGAAAAACAAAGTTTTGAAAAATACGATTTTGGTTTTCGTAAAAATTTATAAGTCACAAAAATGGTTCAAAAAGTTTGAAATTTGTGTTAGAATTTTTCAAACAAGTTTGTATATCAATGTATTATACTGAACTTATTTTTGTGGTTTTTTAGAGTTTTTATGGGACTTTATAGGTAAATAAAAACCAAGTTTTCTAGTCCTGTAATCCCTGTTCTGGCTTCTGCCGGTCGACCGGACCGGTCGACCGAGCAAGCAGTCAGTCGACCGAGTCGGTCAACCGACGTGCACAGAACGTGCACGCCTATTTGGCTGGAGGGCCGGTCGACCGACCCGGTCGACCGTCCAAAGAGCTCTGCTATCTGGAAAAGCCCCGGTCGACCGGCAGAGAGATCTGCTCTCTGTTCCAGGCTGCGGTCGACCGAGCCGGTCGACCGATGCTCCAACGGTCAAATTTTTGACCGTTGGCGGTCGACCGGGCCGGTCGACCTCCAGCCGCCAGGGCTGAAAACAGCCCCAACGGCTAGTTTCTCCATGGGCTATTTATACCCCATTTGTTTGAGTTTTTGTTAAGATTTCAAGAGCAAAAATTACAGAGTTTCTTAGTGTTCTAAACAAGTTTTCAAAAGTGTTTTAGTGCCAAAAAGATCCATCTTATTTGTTTTAAAGTGTTTTGTTTATTTTAAAGAAAATAGGTTTTTAGGAATTAGTTTCTTGGTCTAAAATTCTATATCTATTTGGTATTTTCCCAAGAGATTTTCTTTGATCAAAACACTTAGTTTTCCACACTTGAGCTATATCTACTATCCTATTCTATAGGATCATTTATTTGTGGGAAAATTGGTTTGTGGTTGAGATATACCACCAAGTTGTAAACCCTTTGCTTTGTGATATCCCTCTTTGATAGAGGTTGATTTGGGTTGTGGTTAGCTCCCTCTTTGGTAGAGGTTGAGGTTGTGGTTTGCTCCCTCTTTGGTAGAGGTTGAGATTGTGGTGTACTCCCTCTAGTGTGAGGTGGAGTTGGTGTTTGTGTAGCCTCGGTGGAGGTTGTATTGGTTGTTTGGCTAAGGGCCTACCCCTCTTGTGAGAGGTGGTGTTTGTATTGCCTCGGTGGAGGTTGTATTGGTTGAGAGAGGAGTTCGGTACTCCTAGTGGATTGAAATCCTTCTCGGTGAAGGCGGGGACGTAGAGCTCGGTGTTCGAATCTCGAAACACATCTTGTTAGTTGTTTTTGATCCATTGACTCTAAACTCTCTCTCTCTCTCTCTCTCTTTATTTGTGCATTGATTCATATTGCCATATCATTTACATGCTTGTGTGTTTGTGTGCCTCACTTGTGCTTAACCACGAGAGCTTCATATAGCGCCTCAACTCTTATTCAGAGGAATCAAGAGGAGTTAGTCCAGAGCCCTTCACGGGGAATTCGGCTACACTCGTTGGTTGCATTAAGTGTAGTTGCAATTAGTTTTTAAATTCCACATTTAGTTCATTAGATTAGCCCTATGACCTATTCACCCCCCTCTAGGTGATTTCACTATCATCTTTGCCCTTCCTATATGAACCCTTGCCTCTTACTGCTAGCGCCTCTGCTGATGAGCTTGACTGAGAAGGCTGTCTCTCCTTTCTCCTCGTCTCATAATTTGCCAAAGCAGACGACTCTTCATGATAGTCAAGAGTCTGTCTTCCATTAATGAAGGTTAAGGTGAATGTCTCATACTCTTCTGCAAGGAGAGAGTATCAAGAGGATTACCGCCTTGTCTTCTTCATCTATTGACATCCACATTGACCAAATCCGTAAGAAGCTTCGTGTAGCAATTTAGATGTTCATTCACGGAGCATCCCTTCTTCATCTGAAACCCGTACAGCTTGCTCTTCAGCTGTAATCTACTCTTGGTCAGATATTTCCTTTCAAGGATCTCCCACAACTGCTTCGCAGATGTCTCGTGTAACACAAGATATTTCATGTCTTGGGTTAGACACGATCTAATCAAGCCACACGCAGATCGATTCATTTTCTCCCACTCTTCTTCAGTGGTTGTGCTTCGCTTCTTCTCGAGAAGTAGAGTATCCTCGAGATTCGATGCATTTAGGGCATCCATCATGTCACGCCCCGCTTCCCAAAATCCGTGGAAACGGAGTCGCGACGAAGGTCGGCGACGCATATACGCAAGGAAAATACCTCACGTATACGCGCTAAGCCTAAATTAACCTGAACAAGCTGTAAATCAGAACTATAAAAACCATCAATCACTGCAATAATACATATCCATGACAATCACAATGATAGCAGATGAATAATGACAAGAAAATGGGAACTGAAAGCGATAAAGGGAAAATCATGAAAGTAACAGGAATATAACAGAAATGAGGATACCAGAACAGAGAGGGACTCAAGCTCCTCGCATAATATATGAGCGCAACGAACATCTGCACGACAGAAAACAAACCGTCCAATATCTGGACGTGCAAATCCAGGGTCGTCAGAACGCGACCATGGTGAGAGTGTGTGTAAAGGAAACAGCTCGTGCAGAAGAATAAAGTGCATAAATAAGAATCAAAACAACTGTAGATATAAGAGACCATATAACAGATACATAACAGAACTGTAATAAACATGATAAAAACACGAATAAAGATAGGCAACAACTGTCACAATAGTAAGCAAGCAACTGATGTCAAAATATGTAACCTATCACATGACACTAGGCTGGTATCCAAGTCTGGTCCTGGTCATGATAATCTGGTCATGGTTATAGTCATGAGTCTAGCATAGTGATATATAAATATACAACCAGGTGATCACAGTCAGTCACAAAGCATCAACAGTTTATTATTAATTATGTCAGCGAACACCAATTGTCACACATAATAGACGCATCCCATACTACGCCTACCACACATGCCAATCGATGCCCTTAAATTATTGAAACTGATCGGTTGGAGACATTGTCCATGCTTTAGGTGGGTCCCGTGCATACCCGAGACCACGGCCCAGACTCCTGGCGCTGAACCAGGACCTACCGCAAGGTAGTCAGGAACAAATATAACAGTAATAAAAACATGACGGGGTGCCAGTCACCCCACGTGAACCCTGTAGTGGAACCCTCTTTCGGCTGCGCAACCTAAATCCTAGGTCCACCCAAAATACGGACGCTGTCTCCTCCATCAATCTCACCAATCCCAGTGCAAGTTGTTTGTTATCATGTTTTAGTTTATCAAGATTATTTAGTATACATGTTACTTAATCTCTGGGATGACTCAGTGGTAGTCACGGTAACAATATCAACATGTGAAAGTCAGGGTACCGGTATAACAGGAGTATAACATGTCAAGTAACAGGATACCGGTATAACAGGAATAAATGTAACAAGTAACCATGCGGGTGTTGTTACCGTGTAATAATATTTTCCAGCAAATCTCAGTAACATGAACATGATAGTTGTCAGGTGTATATATATAAAGAATAACCAGTCATGTTTCACAGTTAAAACAAGATTATCCAAGATGAGTAACAACCTACTGTCAAGAATAGAATAATCCAGCAAAGAATGGAATCAACTCATATCCTCAAAGTCGTCAATAAATAATCTCACCAACTGATAAAGTAATGACTGCTATCTAATAACTCAGAAGTACAACATTACTGATATCAAATAGATCACTAACACAATAACTAAATCTCTCAAAGTAATCAATGTCTAACATCATAACAAGTCCATATCAACATCTGAATGAATCATCATCAAGTCATCACCAATAAATGAATATCAAGTCCCGAAAGTACTCTACTTGAATATATCATCTCATCTTAATGCAGATCGGGCTTTATCATAAAATATGTAAATCCAATGACCTATAACTCAAGTTCAGTCCAACTCACAGTCCAACTCTGAAATAGACCATGTACCCATCCAATCGTCATAATCTTTTAGTAAAGTAAGATCACATCTAGTATATCCTCAAACAGCTACAATATAGAAAAGCTACTTAACATCAAGGACCTATCATCTAACAAATCTCATATACTCAACTATAGATCCAAGTTGTTACAACCAACTCATAATACCAATAGTTCCATGATCGTCAAGTATCAATACATATCAAGAATTCTGATACATTAATCGTCGTTCTAACATATCAGTAAACAAGCTCAGCTCTCTCACTCTAACAATCTAGTCTGATTCCCAAGTCTTCACAATCACCACTCCTATTAAAATCAATCGTAATATCCCAACACTCGGTATCATATACATGCATCTAAGTTCTATCATGATCCAATCATACCATTAATATTTATCCCTTGAAATCATGTACAATCCATCTATATACATTACATAACCCATGGGTGAAGTCCACAATCCATAAGGTAACTATACCCAGCTGACAGACTTATATAAGTCGACTAGGGAAAGTGAATAGTCGACTAGAGGGACGACTAGTCGACTAACATAATGGGCCAAGTCGACTGACAGAGAAACAGAAAACCACACAGTTCCAGGTCCACTTATTAGTCGACTAGGGCTAAGGTATAAGTCAACTAGGCATACTGTTAGTCGATTACTAACACTGTCAAGTCGACTAACAGAGATATACAGAGAGTCTATAAATTCCTGGAAGCTAAATTAGTCGACAGGCTCCTGGTTAGTCAACTAACAGAGGTGTTAGTCGACTAATAACAGGTATTAGTCGACTAATACCTCTGCCAGAACAGATATCAGAGCTTTCTAAGATCTATTCTCCCACACAATAAACATGTATAAGCATCCTCCCTAGCACACATCAACATACACAATCTCTACACTAATCTATGTACACAGATGAATCATAATTAAATCAAATGCACATAATTATGAGGAATCAAAAGAGGAGAAAACACTCACATGGGAAAATCTGATCGTTGCCGGGCGTGTCGCCGTTATGGTTGCTGTGGTGCTCCTCGCTGTTGGACTGCAGGGGAGGGTAGCCAGGGTGCTGGGAGAAGGCTGCCGTGTTGGTCTTCGACGACGGGCTGGCGTGGATCAGGAGAGGGGGCTGCTCGCTGTTCATGGCTGCTAATCTAGATAGGGGAAAAGGCCAGACCTGGGCTGCTATTGTGGTTGCTTGCAGGAGGTGCTGGATGCGGCCTGGTTTGCTGCCGTGCTGCTGTTGCCACCTGGATCTACTCCCACGGGGCTGCCGAGCGCTGTTGCGCGGCCTGCTGGGGCTTGGTGCGTGTGGTGCAAGGGGCAGGCTGGATCAAAGGGAAAGGAGGAGGCCGGCTGCGCACAGGGGAAAGGAGCAGCCATCAAGAAGGGGTGGTTGGTCTGGTTCTGCAGGGAGAGGAGAATAGGGATCTGCCATGGTGCTGCTGTTGGAGCGGTCGGCTGCAAGGGGGAGCAGCCATGGGGAGAGAGAGAGAGAGGGTGTGCAGCTGATGAGGGGAGGAGGTTAGATTAGAGATTGCTAAATAGGTTTTAGGGTTAGGTTAAGAATTATGAAGGGATTATATAGGGTGAGTATTGGGTTGGGTCTAGACAAACGGGTTAGAATCCGAATAGGTAAATGAGTGTTGGGTTTGGTTATGATGCTAATGGGTTAGATCCAATTGGATAAATGTGTCATGGGTATCGGGTCTACTGGATCCGGATCCAATTAGGTAATTGGACTATAGGGTTAATGGGCTAGAATTGAAATAGTCATAGGATCACTAATGGGTAAATGGGAAGTAGGGTGAGAGGCTAACAAGGGGAATACAACCTGAATGAACAATATTAGTACCAATGCTAATATCACACTAAATAAATAAGATAATAGTAACACAAATAATAATTACTGAATGCTAACAATAGAATAATAATATATTAACAATAAATAATAATCATAATGGAATAAAAATATTAATAAAGAATAGTGACCTTAATGAAATATTGGAAATAATAATTAAATATCAATCAATGATAATAATGGTAAATGTAAAATGTCAAATTACCATTTACTGCCTCAAAAATAATTTCCATACTTAATAGTAATAATCTCAGGAAAAATAATAAATTAACTTGATAAATAAAAATACTCAGTAAATCAAAATAAATACTTGAAGAAAATAAAAATACAGTAGTTTAGATTAGGGATATTACATTCTACCCACCTTAATAAAAATTTCGTCCTCGAAATTTCAATAAAGCGGGGAATGATAAAAATCAAATTAGGAAGAAGATAGAGCTTCCACAACACTTCTCACTGCATCAAGACTTCACCACGCTTCCGCTGCGCGCTCTGATTTCTGGTACGGCTTCAACAAGGAGTAACCAATCTCAAGAGATAGAATTAGGAGAAATGAATAGGAAAGAAGGATGAAATCAAGATGGACATCCAAATCACTCTAAATGAAGTGTTGGAATCATGGATATTAACAGATCAAGAATGGAATTCCAAAGGGAGGACGATCAATTCCAAATGGAGTCAACATCATTGGATAGTATATGTATATTGCAGTGTAATTATAACTCGTTCAAGTTACTGGTAAGAACTAGGTCATCTTGCGAATATCAAAATTCAAAATTTAACATCGCAAGTTGAAAACCTAGGCTCTGATACCAAAAAAACCCTGTCACGCCCCGCTTCCCAAAATCCGCAGAAACGGAGTCGCGACGAAGGTCGGCGACGCATATACGCAAGGAAAATACCTCACGTATACGCGCTAAGCCTAAATTAACCTGAACAAGCTGTAAATCAGAACTATAATAACCATCAATCACTGCAATAATACATATCCATGACAATCACAATGATAGCAGATGAATAATGACAAGAAAATGGTAACTGAAAGCGATAAAGGGAAAATCATGAAAGTAACAGGAATATAACAGAAATGAGGATACCAGAACAGAGAGGGACTCAAGCTCCTCACATAATATATGAGCGCAATGAACATCTGCACGACAGAAAATAAACCGTCCAATATCTGGACGTGCAAATCCAGGGTCGTCAGAACGCGACCATGGTGAGTGTGTGTGTGTAAAGGGAACAGCTCGTGCAGAAGAATAAAGTGCATAAATAATAATCAAAACAACTGCAGATATAAGAGACCATATAACAGATACATAACAGAACTGTAATAAACATGATAAAAACACGAATAAAGATAGGCAACAACTGTCACAATAGTAAGCAAGCAACTGATGTCAAAATATGTAACCTATCACATGACACTAGGCTGGTATCCAAGTCTGGTCCTGGTCATGATAATCTGGTCATGGTTATAGTCATGAGTCTAGCATAGTGATATATAAATATACAACCAGGTGATCACAGTCAGTCACAAAGCATCAACAGTTTATTATTAATTATGTCAGCGAACACCAATTGTCACACGTAATAGACGCATCCCATACTACGCCTACCACACATGCCAATCGATGCCCTTAAATTATTGAAACTGATCGGTTGGAGACATTGTCCATACTTTAGGTGGGTCCCATGCATACCCGGGACCACGGCCCAGACTCCTGGCGCTGAACCAGGACCTACCACAAGGTAGTCAGGAACATGTATAACAGGAATAAAAACATGACGGGGTGCCAGTCACCCCACGGGAACCCTGCAGTGGAACCCTCTTTCGGCTGCGCAACCTAAATCCTAGGTCCACCCAAAATACGAACGCTGTCTCCTCCATCAATCTCTCCAATCCCAGTGCAAGTGTTTGTTATCATGTTTTAGATTATCAAGATTATTTAGTATACATGTTACTTAATCTCTGGGATGACTCAGTGGTAGTCACGGTAATAATATCAACATGTGAAAGTCAGGGTACCGGTATAACAGGAGTATAACATGTCAAGTAACAGGATACCGGTATAACAGGAATAAATGTAACAAGTAAACATGCGGGTGTTGTTACCGTGTAATAATATTTTCCCAGCAAATCTCAGTAACATGAACATGATAGTTGTCAGGTATATATATATAAAGAATAACCAGTCATGTTTCACAGTTAAAACAAGATTATCCAAGATGAGTAACAACCTACTGTTAAGAATAGAATAATCCAGCAAAGAATGGAATCAACTCATATCCTCAAAGTCGTCAATAAATGATCTCACCAACTGATAAAGAAATGACTGCTATCTAATTACTCAGAAGTACAACATTACTGATATCAAATAGATCACTAACACAATAACTAAATCTCTCAAAGTAATCAATGTCTAACATCATAACAAGTCCATATCAACATCTGAATGAATCATCATCAAGTCATCACCAATAAATGAATATCAAGTCCCGAAAGTACTCTACTTGAATATATCATCTCATCTTAATGCAGATCGGGCTTTATCATAAAATATGTAAATCCAATGACCTATAACTCAAGTTCAGTCCAACTCACAGTCCAACTCTGAAATAGACCATGTACCCATCCAATCGTCATAATCTTTTAGTAAAGTAAGATCACATCTAGTATATCCTCAAACAGCTACAATATAGAAAAGCTACTTAACATCAAGGACCTATCATCTAACAAATCTCATATACTCAACTATAGATCCAAGTTGTTACAACCAACTCATAATACCAATAGTTCCATGATCGTCAAGTATCAATACATATCAAGAATTCTGATACATTAATCGTCGTTCCAACATATCAGTAAACAAGCTCAGCTCTCTCACTCTAACAATCTAGTCTGATTCCCAAGTCTTCACAATCACCACTCCTATTAAAATCAATCGTAATATCCCAACACTCGGTATCATATACATGCATCTAAGTTCTATCATGATCCAATCATTACCATTAATATCTATCCCTTGAAATCATGTACAATCCATCTATATACATTACATAACCCATGGGTGAAGTCCACAATCCATAAGGTAACAATACCCAGCTGACAGACTTATATAAGTCGACTAGGGAAAGTGAATAGTCGACTAAAGGGACGACTAGTCGACTAACATATTGGGCCAAGTCGACTGACAGAGAAACAGAGAACCACACAGTTCCAGGTCCACTTATTAGTCGACTAGGGCTAAGGTATAAGTCGACTAGGCATACTGTTAGTCGACTACTAACACTGTCAAGTCGACTAACAGAGATATACAGAGAATCTATAAATTCCTGGAAGCTAAATTAGACGATTAGGCTCCTGGGTTAGTCGACTAACAGAGAAATTAGTCGACTAATAACAGGTATTAGTCGACTAATACCTCTGCCAGAACAGATATCAGAGGCTTTCTAAGATCTATTCTCCCACACAATAAACGTGTATAAGCATCCTCCTTAGCACACATCAACATACACAATCTCTACACTAATCTATGTACACAGATGAATCATAATTAAATCAAATGCACATAATTACGAGGAATCAAAAGAGGAGAAAACACTCACATTAGGAAAATCTGATCGTTGCCGGGCGTGTCGCCGTTATGGTTGTTGTGGTGCCGCTCCTCGCTGTTAGACTGCAGGGGAGGGTAGCCAGGGTGCTGGAGAAGGCTGCCGTGTTGGTCTCCGACGACGGACTGGCGTGGATCAGGAGAGGGGGCTGCTCGCTGTTCCTGGCTGCTGATCTGGACAGGGAAAGGCCAGACCTGGGCTGTTGTTGTGGTTGCCTGCAGGAGGTGCTGGATGCGGCCTGGTTTGCTGTCGTGCTGCTGTTGCCGCCTGGATCTGCTCCCACGGGGCTGCCGAGCGCTGTTGCGCGGCCTGCTGGGGCTTGGTGCCGTGCTGGTGCAAGGAGGCAGGGCCTGGATCAATGGGAGGAGGCCGGCTGCGCACAGGGGGAAAGGAGCAGCCATCAAGAAGGGGTGGTTGGTCTGGTTCTGCAGGGAGAGGAGAATAGGGATCTGCCATGGTGCTGCTGTTGGAGCGGTTGGCTGCAAGGGGGAGCAGCCATGGGGAGAGAGAGAGGGTGTACGGCTGATGAGGGGAGGAGGTTAGATTAGAGATTGCTAAATAGGTTTTAGGGTTAGGTTAAGAATCATGAAGGGGTTATATAGGGTGAGTATTGGGTTGGGTCTAGACAAACGGGTTAGAATCCGAATAGGTAAATGAGTGTTGGGTTTGGTTATGATGCTAATGGGTTAGATCCAATTGGATAAATGTGTAATGGGTATCGGGTCTACTGGATCCGGATCCAATTAGGTAATTGGACTATAGGGTTAATGGGCTAGAATCCAAATAGTCATAGGATCACTAATGGGTAAATGGGAAGTAGAGTGAGAGGCTAACAAGGGGAATACAACCTGAATGAACAATATTAGTACCAATGCTAATATCACACTAAATAAATAAGATAATAGTAACACAAATAATAATTATTGAATGCTAACAATAGAATAATAATATATTAACAATAAATAATAATCATAATGGAATAAAAATATTAATAAAGAATAGTGACCTTAATGAAATATTGGAAATAATAATTAAATATCAATCAATGATAATAATGGTAAATGTAAAATGTTAAATTACCATTTACTGCCTCAAAAATAATTTCCATACTTAATAGTAATAATCTCAGGAAAAATAATAAATTAACTTGATTAAATAAAAATACTCAGTAAATCAAAATAAATACTTGAAGAAAATAAAAATACAGTAGTTTAGATTAGGGATATTACACATCACCTCGCATCTCCACATCCCAAAATTGTTAGTGCCGTTAAACTTCACCACGTCAATCTCGGATGAGGATTCATGGTCCTAACTGATGTATTTTCTTCTGCCATCTCTCTAATTGGATCCTCTTATGTAATGCGGAATACCAAATGGAGATAGATAAGCAACTGTGATAAAAATCAGATTTTTACCTCCTAACGAAACCCTAGAATGAGTTTCTGACCAGATCTACTCCTCCAATGATTCCTTGAGCACTCCTTGTGTTGTTCTGAGATCGACACACGATCCCATGAACAAGACCACCGCTGATCTGAGATCGACACACGATCTCCACCAAATCAGCACCCTATGCTCTCCGAATCGCCAAAAAATCACACGAAGAACCTGGGATGCTCTGATACCACTTATTGCGCGCCGGACAAAAACCACAAAGAGGAAACCCTAGATTTCAGATGCAAAAGAACAATACTATCAACAGCAAATAACACACAATCCCAGAGAATAGCACAAACTCAGATTTAACGAGGTTCGGCCTTTTCGCCTACATCCTCGGGGCAAGAAAAGAGAGGGGTTTCTATTGATTTGTATGAATCAATACAATGTTTACAGCTAAGGTAATGAATAGAGCTCTGCCTCTTTTTTTTTCACAACCTTAAAACCCTAGAAATCCACTCATCCTTTTAAACAGATTTCTAATCCAGCACTTTCCCAAAGCAGCCCGACCCGACCGACGGTCGACCGGTCGGTCGACCGACCATATGCACCGGTCGATCGGGCCGGTCAACCGTGCCTAACCAGGAGTTAGGCACTTTCAGTCGGTCGACCGGGTGGTCGATCGATATACCCCGTGCATGTCTGTTGTGCACGTCCGTGCACGACGGTCTACCGGGCCGGTCGACCGTTCTGCTGCTTCTGCCGACGGTCGACCGGCCCGGTTGACCGTGCGCCTGCTGTGCTGATTCCTTTGGCTGCTGATGACATCGTCTATTTCCTCGATGACTTCCTCTCTCTTCTTACAATTTTGATTGTTGGGATTTGGGTCAAACAAATAGTCCCACATCGGCTAGACGTGGGGATGGTCTTGGGTTTATAAGGATTTGGGCAACTCCACCTAACAGACTAGTTTTTTGGGATGGTGCCCCAAGTCATTCAAGTGGTATCAGAGCCATGCCCCGAACTTAGTCGTGTGTGTGGGTGATGTTCGACGATGTAAATCCCCCAATGGCGCAAAGGCGCAATGGGCCTGGCAACCCCACTGGCGCAAAAAAGTCGCATAGGCCCCTGTAAAGCTAATGTTGGGCTCTCGAGAAATTTAGCAGTGGTGCTCCTTTGTAATGGGCGGTGCTGCCTCCAACGCGGTGTAGAGGAGTGACCGACTGCAGTTGGGTACTTCACATAAGGCATGCCGTCTTCCCACGCAGTGAAGAGTTGGATCTCGATGGAGCATTTGATCTTCTGGTGTGAAGATAGTTGAGCTTGCAGGGAGGGAGACTCTTTGTTGGAGGGGGGGATTGTTGGGATTTGGGTCGAACAAATGGTCCCACATCGGCTAGACGTGGGGATCTTCTTGGGCTTATAAGGATTTGGGCAACTCCACCTAACAAACTAGTCTTTTGGGATGTGCCCCGAGTCCTTCACAGCTTATGCACCTGAGGAGCAATCCCCCAAATTCCCTGGACAAAAAATGTGAAACATCCCATCTTCCCCTGGAAAATAAGAGGTTGCATTGGACATCTCCTCGTGCTGTTTAAAAATTTCAGTAGGATCAATGTCTTCTACAATATCAGATAGTGCCGGTGGATCATATTGCTGGACATCTGACTAAGTTTCCATGTATATATTTCTAGTTTGACATCAAATTGAAAGTGGATTGAATATGACAATTCAGTTAGGATATAATCTACATGTATATCTTTCCTGAGAGAAAACTGGAGTGAGATCACATCGAGTTCCCATTGGGAATTACTGAAGCTTCAAAATTTCTCTTTTGTGTTTCTTCCTCTCTCAAGAAGGAAAATTCAGCATTTTAAAAATTTTCCTCCATATACAAGCTTGGTTTATTCTTCTATAGCAAAAACAATAGAATTTACATTGATTTTTCTTTGTGAGATGCAAGATCTTCTTGTCATTATTAACATCCTCATCTCTATTTAGACTTTTCAGAGCTTACAAGTCCCAGTTGTCTTTATGATTAAACGGTTTACAATGTGGCTTGAGTTTCTTGGTTATTTGCAGCTCTTTGTAAAAAAGATGGCAAGGTGCTTGTCATGTGAGACACGATGGGCCTTTCGCCAAAGCCACAACATCGTAAGATTCTGAATTTACCCACTTTTTGGTCCCCCAAGATTTTCCATTAAAAAGACAGCAAGGTGCTTGTCATGTTAGAAACGATGGGCCTTTCGCCAAAGCCACAAAGATTCTGAATTTACACACTTTTTGGTCGCTCAAGATTTTCCATTGAAGCTGGTCTGACATTGGCATTTTTACAGGTTGTCCAATTCCTGTCGCAGATGATCCAGATGCCGTGGCCATTCCAGAGAGGACTGCTGACAAGATTCCCAAAAGTTTATCATATTTATCAGATGATGAGAAAGCAAGTGCGCAGTCTTCTCCACTATTTGGAGTGCATCAAAGCTGGTCAAAGAGAGAGGAGAGCTTTAAACTGAATAAAAGTACGAAGGTAAACTATGCACATTCATATATGGTGTTGTCATGGTTGTGAAATGTTGGTGACCATATATATTAAAGTAACTGGTCTACTAGTAGATTGCAATCTCAACCAATCATTGAGTGCTCCTGAGCAGTGCTTCATGCCACCGCCATTACCCCATTGATGATAATCATGGCAACGATCTACGGCCTTAGCACCGCTTGTTCAATAATCAAAACAAAATTCAAATATTTAGTCAAAAAAACTTGCACGATTATGATAAATCAACATGAAGAAGTTCTATCTAACTTGTTGAACTGAAAACCATCGTGTCTTTAATTTTTTGCCTCAAACATATCAAGAATTGGAATCACAATATTAATATGATTTGAAATTTTAAAAAAACTTAATTATCTGTAAAATAAATAAATAATTGTTCCTCTCAAAATTTTTGCAAGTTAATTCCTCAGACTTCAAATCTTTCCAATAGTATTTCAAAATTCTGAATTAATAAGTGAGAATGTCTTTAATTTTTTTTGCATTATTTAATAAAAAAATGTCTTTGTTGTTCTATTTGAAACTATTCATATCAAATAATTTCTCGACCCTTGTGGATGTGTTGATGGATTTTGACAATCAAAAGCAAGAAAATTTTAATAAGTTAGTTAATAAGAAAGTTGGAGAATTTTAATTCAAGAAAATTTTGTAAAGAAAGCATGATGATGGTACCTCAATTGGAAGATAAAGTCAAAATACCACCTGAGAAAATAGCGAAATACAATAGTTGACAAAAAAAGGAACGGTTCAATTCGAAGATTTTTGTAATAAGGTATATTTTTAGATATATTTTTAAAATTCATGATAGATTTTAAAGAAGTTTTAAGTCCCCATAATTAAATTGCTCATTTCATGATTAGTGCGAGTGCTTATCATTTCAAAACTTTTGCCAATCCTATTAAAAATCTTTGCAAAAAATTGATTATGTTTAAAAAATAAACACCTGGGTTGAAATATTGCTTTCAAATTAAGCTTTGAATTACTAGATTTTATTAGAATCTATATCACATATTTTGTCGTTAAATTATTTGTTATCACAAGTAATTTACATGTTCTCCCATCAAATAATGCACAAGAAAAAACATAATGAACATTTTGACTCTGCTTATGAGATAACATGTCAATATTAATTTAGAATCTTATAGCTGACATTCTCAATAAAACTAGTCAATATAACAATGACGTTAATATGCGTCTTAGTTGTAAAACTTTAAATAAAAAATCAGATTATTCTTATAGCGAGTAATCTGTGTGCACGTAGTTACAACATTAGATAAAAGAAAATAATTATTAGAATTTGAGAATTAGTGAAATATGTACAGTACCATAAGAAATTAATGGAGTAAAAAATTTCTTTATTAGAAAGAGAGATGGGTACATGATGCCCTTGAAATCTCCAAATAAGAAAGCATGAGTCCAGACAACAATTAATTCAACAATAACAATGACAGACCTGACCTCCACGGATCTTGCACTCTCCTCCGCTGCACGAACTCATACACCAATTGTTTCTGATGTTCAGGGTTTCTGACTTGGCTCGGAGACTTTAAGAACGGGAAAGACCTCAGGAAGGTAGAGACCTTGGAGTGGTGGAAGGGGGCTTCGGGACGGAAGGGGCTTCGGGACAGAGGATGACCTCGTGAAGGTCAAATGACGGAGGATGACCTCACGAAGGTCGCATGTGGTGGAGGCTGACTTCGAGAAAGCTGGATGTGGCGGAGGCTCTAGGTTAGACACTTCGAGTTGTGGACTTTTTGGGAAAAGTTCTCAGTAGCAGGGACATGTGTCAACATCTTGACGAAGTTCAAATTTTAACCACTAGAAGAGGTAATTTATAAGTTATCCCATAATGCATAACAAAAAACATTGTGAATGTTTTAACTCTGCTTATTAGATCACATGTCAAAATTAACGTAGAATCTTATAGCTGACATTTTTAGCTAAATCGAAAAAACTATTATCAATTATATTTTAGTTAATTATAACGATAATGTTTATATGTTTTTTAGCTGCAAAACATTACATAAAAAACAAATTGTTCTCATAGATTAATATGTGTGCACGTGGTTATAACATGAGATAAAAGAAAATTATAAGGACTTGAGAATTAGTGAAATATGAATAATATCCTGAGAAAATAATGGAGTAAAATAATTCTTTAATAGAAAGAGATAATTACATGATGCCCTTTAAATTTCAAATGTGAAATCATGAGTCCCGCAATAACAATGACAGACTTGGGCCCCACAGATCTTGCACTTTCCTACCCTGCATGAACTCATACTCCAATCATTGCATGCACTATTGTCTGCACCACTCGAGCAATGCTTCAAGCCACCACCATTACCCCATTGATGATAATCATGGCAACAATCTACAGCCTTAGCACTGCTTGTTCAATAATTAAAACGAAAATCAAATATTTTGTCAAAAAATACATGCACGATTATGATAAATCAACATGAAGAAATGAAGAAGTTCTATCTAACTTGTTGCACAGAAACCAGGTAGGGAACAAGAAAATTTTCTCATACAAGACATTGTGAATACGAGGGATTGCTCTTCATTTAACTTTTTTCTCTATTTCTTGTTGGCAAGCAATGTTGGTGTTAATAGGTTCAATTTATAGGTAAATATTTCTTTAATATATGGTAAGATCATGAATGATTTCTTACCACTATAGGCTTTTGTGAATTTGGAGAAAATATTTAATCTATGATTCTCTTCCCATTTTAAGTTTTTGTCCATAAATAGATCTTTATTTGATTGTGATGTATCAGCAAATAATTGATTATTTCACTCTTTAAATTTCAAACAAAACAAATAAATCTTTTGCCTCAAACGTGTCTTGAATTGAATCACAATATTAATATGATCTGAAATTTGAAAAAAATTAGCTGCAAAAAAATTAAACAATTTGTTCCTCTCAAAATTTTGGCAAGTTTAATTCCTCAGACTTCAAAATCTTTCCAATAGTATTCAAGATTCTAAATTAATAAGTGTGAATCTCTTCAAATTTTTTTGCATTTTTTTAATAAAAAGTCTTCATTTTTCTATATGAAACTGTTCATATCAAATAAATTTTGTGGATATGTTTGATGGATTTTGACAGTTAAAAGGAAGAAAATTTTAATAAGTTAGTTAATAAGAAACTTGGGGAATTCTAATTTAAGAAAATTCTGTAAAAAAAAAGCATGGTGATAGAATCAAAATTGGAAAAAAAAGGTCAAACTACCACCTAAAAAAATAGTGGAATACAATAGTGACAAAAAAGGTACGATTCAATTCAATGATTTTTGTAGTAAGGTATTTTTTGAAAAATATTTTTAAAATCTTGATAGATTTTAAAAAAATTTTAATTCCCCATAATTAAATTGCTTATCTCATGATTAATGTGAGTCCTAATCATTTCAGAGCTTTCCCCAATCCTATTAAAATCTTTGCAAAAAATTGATTATACTTAAAAAAAAATTAGATCTCAAAATAATAAACGCCTGGGTGGAAATATTGCTTACAAATTAAGTTCTGAATTAGTAGATTTTATTAGAATCTTTATCACATATTTTATCATTAAATTATTTGTTATCACAAGTAATTTACAAGTTCTCCCGTCAAATAATTCACAAGAAAAAACATCGTGAACGTTTTGACGCTTATGAGATCACGTGTCAAAATCAATTTAGAATCTTATAGCTGACATTTTCAACTAAACAGAAAAGATACTATTATCAATTAAATTTTAGTTAATTATAACAATAATGTTAATATGCGTTTTAGTTTGCAAAATTTTACATAAAAAATCATATTATTCTTAAAGAGAGTAATCGGTGTTACACGGAGTCACAACATGAGATAAAAGAAAATTACTAGAATTTGACAATTAGTGAAAGATGAACAATACCATGAGAAAATTGGAACAAAAATATTTCTTTATTAGAAAGAGAGATGGGTACATGATACCCTTGAAATCTCTAAATGCGAAAGCATGAGTCCAGACAATAATTAATTCAGCAATAACAATGACAGACTTGGCCTCCACGTATCTTGCACTCTCCTCCCCTGCACGAACTCATACACCAATCGTTGCAAGTACTATTGTCTGCACCACCCAAGCAACGCTTCATGCCACCACCATTACCCCATCGATGGTAATCATGGCAACAATTTATGGCCTTTGCACCACCTGTTTAACAATCAAAACAAAATTCAACTATTTAGTAAAAATAAAAACATGAACTAATTACGATAAATCAACAATAAGTAGTGTTGTCTAACTTGTTGCATTGAAAACAAGACAGAGAATAAGAAAAATTGCCAATCCCATTCGAGACATTGTGAACACAAAAGATTGCTCTTTCTTTAACCTTTTTCTCTATTTCTTATTTGCACTCATTGTTGGTGTTTATAGTTCCAATTTATAGGAAAATGTTCCTTTAAATAAGTTAAGATCATGAATGATTTCTTGCCATTTTAGTCTTTTGTGCAAATGGAGAAAATCTTTAAATATAATTTTTCTTACCATTTTAAGTTTTTGCGCATGTATAGGCAAAATTTTGATTATTTCACTCTTTGAATTTCAAAGGAAACAAATAAATCTTTGACCTCCAACATACCTTAAATTAGGATTACAAGGGAAGTATGAATTGAAATTTCAAAATCTTTAGCTGTAAAGGAAATAAAATTTGTTCCTGTCAAAATTTGAGCAAGTTTAAATTCCTAGGACTTCAAAATCTCTCCAATAGTATTTTAAGATTATAAATTCTTATAAATTATTTGCAAATTTTTTTAATAATATAAAGTTTTCATTTTTCTATATGAAAGTATTCATATTAAATGATTTATCGACTCTTGTGGATGTGTTTGATGGGATATGACAAATAAAATGTAAGAAAATTTTAATAAGTTTGTTATTAAGAACCTTGGGGAATTTTAATTCAAGAAAATTTTTTAAAGGAAGCAAGGTGAAGGAAGCTAAATTGGAAGAAAAAGTAAAAATTCCACCAGAAAAAATAGTGGAATATAATAAATGATAAAAAAAGTATGGTTCAATTCTAGAATTTTATCCTCAGATATATTTTGAAAAATATTTTTAAATCATCATAGATTTTTTAAAAAAAATTAAAGTTGTCATAATTAAATTTCTCATTTCATAATTAAAATGAGTGTAATCATGTCAGTAAACTTTCACCTATTATAAAACTTTATAAAAACTTGACTTTGGTTAAATGAAATTAAATCTCAAAAAAAAACATTCAGGTTGAAATATAGCTTTCAAATTATGTTTCAAATTTGTTGATGTTATTAGAATCTTTGTCACAAGTTTTATCATTAAATTGTTTGTTATCACAGGTGTGGTGGATAAAAACTGCTTCACCGTGGATTGACCCACCACCACCAAAAAGGAAGTTTGGTCTCTCTCCGCGGATGTTACATGTCAGAGCACATAGAAGAAGAGGCACCTTTCAGATTAGAAATACTGATATAGTACCGGCCTAAGACCCTCGAGCATGAGAATCAGTAAGTAGAATGGTAGAGAGAACCAGCAGAGGGAATCTGCAGGTGTAGTGGAAAGAATGGACTGTGCAGAGGGAAACTGCAAGTGTGTTTGTGGTGAAGGACTAGCAGAGAAAAATTACTAGTGTGTCTCTGTGGGTGTATATGTGTATGTTCTGAATGTTACAAAAGTGAACCCCTTCTCCTAGGAGAAGAAGGATCGTATAGACCTGAAAAAGATGCCAGTTGTGCAGGCGAAATTTCAGGGCTGTTGTAACTGCATGATTTTTACATGTTGGATTTGTTGTAACAGTTGTAGTTGCTGGCACTATTGGGTGGGATTGCAGAGCGAGCTGTGTAAATGCTCGCGCTGAAAGGGGCGTTACATATTATGAACGTGAGGAGGATCGAGCTGCGTAACAGCAAGCGGAGATCTCAGTGCACTGATGTTTGGGACTTTTGACTTGAGGTCGAAAACTTTAAGAACGGGAAAATCTCGAGAAGGTAAAGATCTTGGAGTGGTGACAGGCAGCTACGAGATGGAAGGGTCTTCGGGATGAAGGATGACCTTGAGAAGGTCGGATGACTGATTGACAAAAAGACGGAGTTCGAGTAAGTGTTTTTCTGATTTGTACTGCCTCTAAATTCTTGCGATTTAACCGTAGTAGCAATTACTGTTGGCCCAAAGGCCTATCACTCTAGTTTTGATGATGATCAACTCATGTAGTTATGCTTACTAATGATCTTGTGTTTAATTAGTAACAGATTCTTTATCAAGATCTTAGTAGGTGTGGAGCTTCAACAAAGGATAAAATGTCAAGTTGGAAGCTAGCACCGGTTGATTCACGAGCCTATGCTTCAAGAACACATCTAGAGATGAGCTCGGTGGATTGCATTTGGACCAAGTCAAGACGATGAGAAGCCTTCAAGTGAAGACTTCAAGAAGATGAAGACTTGTGTCTAGGTATAAGATTTTGTTTTTGTTTTAGAAAAAAATGTAAAGGATAGATAGTTGGTGGATTGCTCAAGTCTATATCACACACACACTCTTGATAGAACTCTTGATAGAATTGCTTTCATAAAAGAATTTTATATTTAGAAAAAGATTTTTCTTTGTGACAAAATATTTATCTTGGATTTTGGTATTTCATAGTTCATATCTTTAAACCAAAATCATGATTAGAGCTTTAATGTCAAAAACATAGATATTTCATATTGATTGTGTAGTGGATCATATCCATACACACTATGCTTTAAAATGAACTCAAATATCTTGTTTTTGTATTTTGTGAAGTTATGGAAAAACAAGTTTTAGAAAAACATATTTTTAGAAAAACAGTTTTTATTGTGATTAAAACTATTTTTTAGATTTACTGTGAATTTATGGGATTTTTATTAAGTTAAAAGACCTATTTCCTAATCCCTTAACTGTGCAGACCCAGAACTGGCCTGACAGGCTGGTCCGGTCGACCGGACCGGTCGACCGGACGTGCACAGACGTGCACGCCTGTGTGCACTGGAGAACGGTCGACCGGGACGGTCGACCGCTTCAGAGAGCTTTGCTCTCAGGAAATCTCGGTCGACCGGTCCGGTCGACCGACAGAGTTTACTCTCTTCTCCAGTTGCGCGGTCGACCGGGCCGGTCGACCGGAGGCTGCAACGGTCGGATTTTGACCGTTGCCGGTCGACCGGACCGGTCGACCGGAAGCTCTGACAGAGCCCAACGGTCAGATTTTTCTGGCCTCTATAAAAGGGGGTTTTGTCATTGTTTTGAGCCAAGATTTTTGGAGACCTTAGAGCCTGTTTTCTCATATTCATTCCAGAGGTTTTTCTCCACAAAAATAGTGAGCTAATACTTCCAATCAAAAGGGAAGATTTTATAAGAGTGTAAAAGTGATTTCTTGAGATTTTCACCAAAGATTCCTTCCTTGCTTTCTCACACAAACACTTGAGCATCCATTGAGCTATTCATCCTATAGGTGTTGTAGTGAGAGTTTTTGTAGGTGATCAAGTGTTTAGATCACCAAGATTTCATCTTGTACTTTGAGGAGACGGGCAAGTGTGCTCGTGGTTGTTTAGGGTTCGGGTGCGAACTCTTGTAGCTTGAGGTGCGGCCTCGACGAGCCGGTGGGCTTGTGGTGTGTAAGGGACTTTGGGAGTCCGAGGGCTTGTAGGTGTTGTGGCACCAAGGAGAGATCCGGTTGGATCTTGCATAGTGGAAATCCTTCGTGTGTCGAAGGCGGGGATGTAGAGCAAGTGTGCTCGAACCTCGAAACAAACCCTTTGTGTTTGCGATTGCTCACTCTATCTCTCTCTCTCTTTTATCTCTTTTATATCTTGCATTCAATTATTGTCTATCTTTATATGCTTGATATACCCTTGTGCTTAATTGTTATATAATTGCTTGGGATTGATTGTCTAACACTTGTATTCAACCAAGAGAGCCAACGCGGCACCTCAACCCATTCAAGGGGAATCTAGAGGAGCTTGTCCAGAGCCTCGCAAGGGGAATTCGGCAACACTCTTGAGTTATACATAAGTGTTTAATTAAAAGAAGTTTAATTTGGTCAACTTAGTTTTAATTCCGCATTATTTGTTCATAAGTGACCATTAGATTAGCCATCACCTATTCACCCCCCCCCCCCTCTAGGTGATCTTACAATTACTATGCAGGTCAATCCTCAGGGAGAGATGCAATGGAAGCGTTTTGGTACCTTTTTAAACACTAGATTGGTTAAGTGGTTCTTCTTTGTTTTAAAAGTCTATATTAAGTGTTAGAGATAAAAAGATGAAGATAGAGTTTGATTAGAAACTAGGATTTTGAAAATAATAAAAGAATAAGACTTAATAATCATCTACCACCACTAGCACACTTTGGATCATACAACTTATATCTTAGAGTTGCATTCTATTCAAGTAAGATACATAAAATGGAAAAATCTTATTTGAAATAATCACTAATCAAGACCTAACATTAGACTATCAAAGCCTTCCAAGCATAGAATAAGAAGAAAAATTGGAATTCAACATTAAACTATCAAGGCAATCTAAGTTTAGTTTAAGAAAAGCCATTGACTAGTATTAGCAAATAATAGATTAATTAGTCATCATCATGTGCCTTCAAGAATATTAGCTTATTCCAGGGTTTAAGCATGCATATGATTAAATCGGTTTAGCCTTTATAGAATTAGAAGTAGTGGTGAATAGAGATTAATAAGCCATGAAATAACTTGGCTGCGCTGCGCATGATAAGTATTAAAAAAAGCATGGTAAAAAGAAGAAGATTGCAAAATAATAAAGAGAAAGCAAGTAAATAACAATAAAAGAGAAATTGGAAAGAAGAATAGAAGAACCTTATTATTAATGTTGTCACCTTTAATTACAAAGAGCTTCCTCCTTTACAAATCAAACTTAAACTAAACCCTAAAAATTACAAAAGAAATTCAGAAAAGAGACTAAAGAAAAATCTTAAGTTATGATCTCTAGAATTAACAGTGAGATAACTGTTTGCTATTGCCTCTGAGGTGGTATTTATAGGAGAAGTAGATGGTATAATCCTAGTAGAAGATATACACCCAACTGCCACAGGAGTCTCCAACAGAAAGCCATGTAAATGCGGCTTTTGCCGCATTTCCACGGCAAATCCAAGGTGGATGGGGCTGCGGTTTGGTGCGTGACTTTATCTCATCCATCCATCAGAAGATTTATCCTCAGAATCTTCATTTAAATTATGAATTTTAAAATATATTCTTTCTTGATAACTTGGAAAGCAAGTTATCCATAAATTTGAGTTTAAATTTAAATTCTCCCCCTTTATCCTTGCCTGGAGCTTAAGCAATCCGAATTTCAGTTGATTTTATTCTTTATCTCTGATTTAGGATAGGGATTATCTCTGAATCCTTGTTTTCCTCTTAATTTCAAACTGATTTTAATTGAATTTAGATAGGATATTTGGATAGATTAGATGCTTCTTTCATCTTTATCTTTCTATTTTAAATAGCTACACACTATAAACAAAAAGAAGGTTAAATAGTCAAGTTTATTTAAGAATAACCAAAGGTTAAATGTGCAAATGTGATAATAAATATCCAAAATTGGAATGTAATCACACCCCCACGAGAGCGGATATTTCCACCTCAAATGTGATGAAAGCACCCAGTGATTAAAGCACCTACAAATATGATGAAGGCACCCAAAAAAAAAGCCTAAACTACCTCTTCTTCTCCTCCTCCCCCTCTCCCTTCCCTTCCATTCCCTCCGGCGAACCTCTCTCCCTCTAGCGAACCCCCTTCCCTCCTCCCCTCCTCCTCAACGATCCCCCTTCCCTCCCTTTCTGGGCTCCCTTCGTTCCCCCTCTTCGCCTCCTCCCTTTCCCCCTCCCCGGACTTCCCCCACTCCCCTCTCACCCTCCTCCTCTCCCTACTCCACCAACTCCCCGGCCTCCCCTTTCTCCTCCCCCGTCTCCTTCCCCTTCCCCTCCCTGGCCTCTCCCTTGCCCTCCCCCTCCCCCTATTCCTCCACCTTCCCTGGCCTCCCCCTCCCCCCTCGCCCACCCCTGGCCTTTCGGCCAGAAATGGCCGAACTGATCTGGCCTGTAGCCGGGTAGTGGGCGAGGGGGTGGGGAGGGAGGGATCGACGGGAGGGGGAGGCCGGGGGATGGGAGAAGGGGAGGCCGGGAGGGTGGAGGAGGAGGAAGGACGCCGGGAATGGGGGGGAGGAGTGGGAGGAGGAGGCCGGGGATGCGAGGGAGGAGGGGAAGAAGGAGGAGGAAAAAGAAATGGGTGTTTTGGACTTTTCTCCAAGGGTGAACATGTCAAAAGAAATAGTGGCACACTTGTAATAATTTGTGCCATCATCATTTTTTTTCATTTGGCGCTTGCTAGGAAGAACGAACACTTCATTATGAAGACAAGTCGTGTCGGACACGACACTTCTATCCATGGCATTGCAATTTTATATGCAACTTTTCAGAATTTTCCATGTGTCAATGTGTCGTATTGTGTCGCACCCGTGTCGGTGTGTCCATGTAAGTGCAACATAAGGGTGTAGGTGAACCAACTTTCTTTGAAGTCCCTAGGTCTCCAATCACGTTATCTAATAAAATTATAATTTTGCTCAATTATAGTAATTATCATCATTTATTGCGTTCCCATCAAAATGTGGTGCCTATAGAGCATCATTGATTAATCTTTTGTTACTGTATGTTAACATGATATTTATCCCTCTATAAGCTGATGCCAAACTTCTGGCGAAGTCCGAACAGAGCAAGAAAGGCCATGCATAAAATTTCGACTGTTTGTTGGTGTGTAGGTAGACATACCTTTTCTGGAGATGCAATAGGTTGGTAAACAAAGGATCCAAATTCCCATAGAGCAGGAAGTAGTCTTGCGAAATTTGGTGATGCCATTTAAGCTTATGCACCTGAGGAGCAATCCTCCAAATTCCCTGGACCAAAAATGTGAAACATCCCATCTTCGCCAGGAAAATAAGAGGTTGCAATGGACATCTCCTCATGCTGTTCAAAAATTTCGGTAGGATCAATGTCTTCTACAATATCAGATAGTGCCGGTGGATCGTTTTGCTGGACATCCGACTAAGTTTCCATGTTTATATTTCTGGTTTGACATCAAATTGAAAGTGGATTGAGTATGACAATTCAGTTAGGATATAATCTACATGTTTATCTTTCCTGAGAGAAAACTGGAGTGAGATCACATCGAGTTCCCATTGGGAACTACTGAACCTTCAAAATTTCTCTTTTGTGTTTCTTTCCTTTTCCTCTGTCAAGAAGGAAAATTCAGCATTTTAAAAATTTTCCTCCATATACAAGCTTGGTTTATTCTTCTATAGCAGAAACAATAGAATTTAAATTGATTTTTCTTTGTGAGATGCAAGATCTTCTTGTCATTATTAACATCCTCATCTCTATTTAGATTTTTCAGAGTTTACAAGTCCCAGTTGTCACAATGTGGCTGGGGTTTCTTGGTTATTTGCAGCTCTTTGTTAAAAAGACAGCAAGGTGCTTGTCATGTTAGACACGATGGGCCTTTCGCCAAAGCCACAACATCATAAGATTCTGAATTTACACACTTTTTGGTCCCTCAAGATTTTCCACTGTAGCTGGTCTGACATTGGCATTTTTTACAGGTTGTCCAATTCCTGTCGCGGATGATCCAGATGCCGTGGCCATTCCAGAGAGTACTGCTGACAAGATTCCCAAAAGTTTATCATATTTATCAGACGATGAGAAAGCAAGTGTGCAGTCTCCTCCACCATTTGGAGGGCATCAAAGCTGGTCAGAGAGAGAGGAGAGCTTTAAACTGAATAAAAGTATGAAGGTAAACTATGCACATTCATATACGGTGTTGTCATGGTTGTGAAATGTTAGTGACCATATTAAAGTAACTGGTCTACTAGCACATTGCAATCTCAGCCAATCATTGAGTGTACTATTGTCTACACCACCTGAGCAGTGCTTCTTGCCACCACCATTACCCATTGATGATAATCATGGCAACGATCTATGGCCTTAGCACCGCTTGTTCAATAATCAAAACAAAATTCAAATATTTAGTCAAAAAAACTTGCACGATTATGATAAACCAACATGAAGAAGTTCTATCTAACTTGTTGAACTGAAAACCAGGCAGAGAACAAGAAAAATTGTCAATACCATACAAGACATTGTGAACACGAGAGATTCCTCTTCCTTTAACTTTTTTTCTCTATTTCTTGTTGGCAAGCAATGGTGTTAATCAGACCAGTTTATAGGAAAACGTTTTTTTAATATAAGGTAAGATAATGATTGATTTCTTACCATTTTGGGCTCCTGTGAACATGGAGAAAATAATTAATATATGATTCTCTTACAATTTTAAGTTTTTATTCATAAATAGATCTTGATTTGAATGTGATGTATCGGAAAATTTTTGATTATTTCACTCTTTAAATTTCAAAGAAAAAAATAATCTTTTGCCTCAAATATATCAAGAATTGGAATCACAATATTAATATGATTTGAAATTTGAAAAAAAACTTAATTATCTGTAAAAGAAATAAATAATTGTTCCTCTCAAAATTTTGGCAAGTTAATTCCTCAGAGTTCAAATTCCAATAGTATTTCAAGATTCTGAATTAATAAGTGAGAATATCTTTCAATTTTTTTTACATTTTTTAAATAAAAAAATGTCTTCGTTGTTCTATTTGAAACTATTCATATCAAATAATTTCTCGACTCTTGTGGTCCGTGTTGATGGATTTTGACAATAAAAAGCAAGAAAATTTTAATAAGTTAGTTAATAAGAAAGTTGGGGATTTTATTTCAAGAAAATTTTGTAAAGAAAGCATGATGATGGTACCTCAATTGGAAGATAAAGTCAAAATACCACCTGAGAAAATAGCAGAATACAATAGTTGACAAAAAAGGAACGGTTCAATTTGAGGATTTTTGTAGTAAGTTATTTTTTTAAATATATTTTTAAAATCACGATAGATTTTAACGAAGTTTTAAGTCCCCATAATTAAATTGCTCATTTCATGACTAGTGCGAGTGCTTATGATTTCAAAACTTTTGCCAATCCTATTAAAAATCTTTACAAAAAATTGATTATGTTTAAAAAATAAACACCTGGGTTGAAATATTGCTTTCAAATTAAGTTTTGAATTACTAGATTTTATTAGAATCTTTATCACATATTTTGTTGTTAAATTATTTGTTATCACAAGTAATTTACAAGTTCTCCCGTCAAATAATGCACAAAAAAACACATCATGAACATTTTGACTCTGCTTACAAGTTCTCCTGTCAATTATATTTTAGTTAATTATAACGATAATGTTTATATGTTTTTTAGCTTCAAAACATTACATAAAAAACAAATTGTTCTCACAGATTAATATGTGTGCACGTGCTTACAACATGAGATAAAAGAAAATTATAAGAACTTGAGAATTAGTGAAATATGACCTCAGACAATAATGGAGTAAATAATTCTTTAATAGAAAGAGATCAGTACATGATGCACCTTTAAATTTCAAATGTGAAATCATGAGTCCCGCAATAACAATGACAGACTTGGCCTCCACGGATCTTGCACTCTCCTCCCCTGCACGAACTCATACACCAATCGTTGCATGTACTATTGTCTACACCACCCGAGCAATGCTTCATGCCACCACCATTACCCCATTGATGGTAATCATGGCAACAATTTATGGCCTTTGTACCGCCTGTTTAACAATCAAAACAAAAATTCAAATATTTAGTAAAAATAAAAACATGAACTAATTATGATAAATCAACAATAAGTAGTGTTATCTAACTTGTTGCATTGAAAACAAGACAGAGAATAAGAAAAATTGCCAATCCCATTTGAGATATTGTGAACACAAAAGATTGCTCTTTCTTTGACCTTTTTCTCTATTTCATGTTTGCACTCATTGTTAGTATTTATAGGTCCAATTTATAGGAAAATGTTTGTTTAAATAAGGTAAGATCATGAAAGATTTCTTACCATTTTAGGCTTTTGTGCAAATGGAGAAAATCTTTAAATATAATTTTTCTTATCATATTAAGTTTTTGTGCATGTATAGGCAAATTTTTGATTATTTCACTCTTTGAATTTCAAAGGAAACAAATAAATATTTGACCTCCAACGTACCTTAAATTAGAATCACAAGGGAAGTATGATTTAAAATTTCAAAATCTTTAGCTGTAAAGGAAATAAATAATTTGTTCCTGTCAAAATTTGAGCAAGTTTAAATTCCTAGAACTTCAAAATCTCTCCAATAGTATTTTAAGATTCTAAATTCTTCCAAATTATTTGCAAATTTTTTTAATAATATAAAGTTTTCATTTTTCTATATGAAAGTATTCATATTAAATGATTTATCGACTCTTGTGGATGTGTTTGATGGGGTATGACAAATAAAATGTAAGAAAATTTTAATAAGTTTGTTATTAAGAACCTTGGGGAATTTTAATTCAAGAATTTTTTTTAAAGGAAGCAAGGTGAAGGAAGCTAAATTGGAAGAAAAAGTCAAAATTCCACCTAAAAAAATAGTGGAATACAATAAATGATAAAAAAATATGGTTCAATTCTAGAATTTTATACTAAGATATTTTTTGAAAAATATTTTTAAAATCATAATAGATTTTTTAAAAAAAATTAAAGTTGTCATAATTAAATTTCTCATTTCATAATTAAAACTAGTGTAATCATGTCAGTAAACTTTCACCTATTATAAAACTTTATAAAAACTTGACTTTTGTTAAATGAATTCAAATCTAAAAAAAAACATTCGGGTTGAAATATAGCTTTCAAATTAGGTTTCAAATTTGTTGATGTTATTAGAATCTTTGTCACAAGTTTTATCGTTAAATTATTTGTTATCACGAGTGTGTGGATAAAAACTGCCTCACTGTGGATTGACCCACCTCCACCGAAATGGTAGTTTGGTTTCTCTCTGCGGATGTTACACGTCAGAGCACATAGAGGAAGAGACACCTTTCACGTTAGAAGTACAGATATAGTGCCAGCTTAAAATCCTCGGGCATGAGAATCAGTAGGTAGAATGGTAGGGAGGACCAGCAGAGAAAATCTGCAAGTGTAGTGGAAAGAATGGACTATGCAGAGGGAAATTGCAAGTGTGTTTATGGTGGAGGACTAGCAAAGAAAAATTGCTAGTGTGCCTCTGTGGGTGTATATATGTATGTTCTGAAAGTTACAAAAGTGAACCCGTTCTCCTAGCAGAAGAAGGATCATATAGACCTGAAAAAGATGCCAGTTGTGGAGGAGAAATTACAATCTTGTTGTTACTGCACAGTTTCACATGTTGGATTTGTTGTAACAGTTGTAATTGCTGGCACTATTGGTTGGGATTGCAGAGCGAGCTGCGTAAATGCTCGCGCTAAAACGGGCGTTACATGTTATGAACGTGAGGAGGATCGAACTGCGCAACAACAAGCGGAGATCTCAGTGCATTGATGTTTGGGACTTCTGACTTGAGGTTGGAGACTTTAAGAACGGGAAAAATCTGGAGAAGGTAAAGATCTTGGAGTGATGAAAGGCGGCTCCGAGATGAAAGGGTCTTTGGGACGAAGGATGACCTTGCGAAGGTCAGATGACTGATTGACAAAAAGACAGAGTTCGAGGAAGTGTTTATCTGATTTGTACTGCCTCTGAATTCTTGCGATTTGGCCATAGTAGCAATGGCTATACAGGTCGATCCTCAGGTAGAGATGCAATGGAAGCATTTTGGTATCTTTTTAAACACTAGATTGGTTAAGTGGTTCTTCTTTGTTTTAAAAAAAAAACAATTCTATATTAAGTGTTAGAGATAAAAAGATGCAGATAGTGTTTGATTAGAAACTAGGATTTTGAAAATAATAAAAGAATAAGACTTAATAATCATCTACCACCACTAACACACTTTGGATCATAAAACTTATATATTGGAGTTGCATTCTATTCAAGTAAGATACATAAAATGAAAAAATCTTATTTGAAATAATCACTAATCAAGACCTAATATTAGGCTATCAAAGCCTTCCAAGCATAGAATAAGAAGAAAAATTAGAATTGAACATTAAACTATCAAGGCAATCTAAGTTTAGATTAGGAAAAACCATTAACTAGTATTAGCAAATAATAGATTAATTAGTCATCATCATGTGCCTTCAAGAATATTAACTTATTCCAGGGTTTAAGCATGCATATGATTAAATCGGTTTTGCCTTTATAGAATTAGAGTAGTGGTGAATAGAGATTAATAAGCCATGAAATAACTTGGCTGCGCTGCGCATGATAAGTATTAAAAAAATCATGATAAAAAGAAGAAGATTGCAAAATAATAAAGAGAAAGCAAGTAAATAACAATAAAAGAGAAATTGGAAAGAAGAATAGAAGAACCTTATTATTAATGTTGTCACCTTTAATTACAAAGAGCTTCCTCCTTTACAAATTAAACTTAAACTAAACCCTAAAAAGTACAAAAGAGATTCAGAAAAGAGACTAAAGAAAAATCTTAAGTTATGATCTCTAAAATTAACACCGAGATAACTTAATAACAAACTTATTAAAATTTTCTAAAATTTTATTTGTCATACTCCATCAAACACATCCATAAGCGTCGATAAATCATTTAATACGAATAGTTTCATATAGAAAAATGAAGACATTATATTATTAAAAAATTTGCAAATAATTTGGAAGAGAGTCTCCTTATTAATTAGAATCTGGAGATACTATTGGAGAGGTTTTGAAGTCCAAGGAAATTAAACTTGCTCAAATTTTGACAGGAACAAATTATTTATTTCCTTCAGATTTTGAAATTTCAAATCATATTTCCCTTGTGATTCCAATTCAAGATATGTTTGAGGTCAAAGATTTATTTGTTTCCTTTGAAATTCAAAGAGTGTAAACAAAATTTTGCATATACATGCACAGAAACTTAAAATGGATATTTAAAGATTTTCTCCATTTGCACAAAAGCCTAAAATGGTAAGAAATCATTCATGGTCTTACCTTATTTAAAGGAACATTTTCCTATAGATTGAACCTATAAACACAAACAATGATTGCAAACAAGAAATAGAGAAAAAGGTTGAAGAAAGAGCAATCTTTTGTGTTCACAATGTCTCGTATGGGATTGGCAATTTTTCTTGTTCTCTGCCTTGTTTTTAATGCAACAAGTTAGATATCACTATTTGTTGTTGATTTATCATAATTAGTACAAGTTTTTATTTTTATTAAATATTTGAATTTTTGTTTTAATTGTTAAACAGGCGGTGCTAAGGCCATGAATTGTTGCCATGATTGCCAACAATGGGTGATGGTGGTGGCGTGAAGCATTGCTCAGGTGGTGTAGACAATAGTACATGCAACGATTGGTGTATGAGTTCGTTCAGGGGAGGAGAGTGCAAGATCCGTGGAGGCCAAGTCTGTCATTATTATTGCTGAATTAATTATTGTTTGGACTCATGCTTTCGCATTTAAAGATTTCAAGGGCATCATGTACCCATCTCTCTTTGTAATAAAGAAATATTTTTACTCCAGTATTTTCTCATGGTCTTGTTCATATTTCACTAATTCTCAAATTCTAATAATTATTTCCTTTTTTCTCATGTTGTAAGTACGTGCACATAGATTACTCTCTATAAAAATAATCTGATTTTTTTTATTTAAAGTTTTGCAACTAAGATGCATATTAACATTATTTTTATAATTAATTAAAATTTAATTGATAATTTTATTTTTCGGTTTAGTTGAAAATCTCAGCTATAAGATTCTAAATTAATATTGACATGTGATCTCTCATAAGCAGTCTTAAAATGTTAATTATGTTTTTCCTTGTGCATTATTTGACGGGAGAACTTGTAAATTACTTGTGATAACAAATAATTTAATGACCAAATATGTGATAAAGATTCTAATAAAATCTAGTAATTCAGAATTTAATTTGAAAGCAATATTTCCACCCAGGCGTTCATTATTTTGAGATCTAATTCCTTTAAAACATAATCAATTTTTTGTAAAGATTTTTCATAGGATTGCCACAAATTCTTAAATGATTAGCACTCGCATTAATCATGAAATGAGCAATTTAATTATGGAGACTTAAAACTTTTTTATAAATCTATCATGATTTTAAAAATATTTTTTCAAAAGTACCTTACTACAAAAATCCTCGACTTGAACTGTACCTTTTTTGTCAACCTATTATATTCCACTATTTTTTCAGGTGGTATTTTGACTTTTTTCATCACCATGCTTTTTTTACAAAATTTTCTTGAATTAAAATTCCCCAACTTTCTTATTAACTAACTTATTAAAAAAAATTTGCTTTTGATTGACAAAATCCATCAAACACATCCACGAGAGTCGAGAAACTATTTGATATGAATAGTTTCATATAGAAAAATGAAGAATTTTTATTATTAAAAATGCAAAAAATTAGAAGAGATTTTCACTTTTTAGTTCATAATCTTGAAATACGATTGCCAAAATTTTGAGAGGAACAAATTGTTTATTTCTTTTACAGCTAAATTCCCTCAAATTTCAAATCATATTAATATTGTAATTCCAATTCAAGATATATTTGAGGCAAGAGATTAAATTGTTTTCTTTGAAGTTTAAATAGTGAAATAATCAAAAAATTACTGATACATCACATTCAAATCAAGATCTATTTATGCACAAAAACATAAAATGGTAAGAGAATTACAGATTAAATATTTTCTCCATATTCACAAAAGCCTAAAATGGTAAGAAATCATTCATGATCTTAGATTAAAGAAACATTTTCCAATAAATTGGACCTATTAACACCAACATTGCTTGCCAACAAGAAATAGAGAAAAAGTTTGAAGGAAAGCAATCTCTCATGCTCACAATTTCTTGTATAGGATTGACAATTTATCTTGTTGTTCTCTACCTGGTTTTCAGTGCAACAAGTTAGATGGAACTTCTTCATGTTGATTTATCATAGTCGTGCATTTTTTTTACTAAATATTTCAATTTTGTTTTGATTGTTGAACAAGCAGTGCTAAGGGTGTAGATCGTTGCCACGATTACCATCATTGGGGTAATGGTGGTGGCATGAGGCATTGCTCGAGTAGTGTAGGCAATAGTGCTTGCAATGATTGGTGTATGAGTTCATGCAGGAGAGGAGAGTGCGAGATCTGTGGGGCACAAGTTTGTCATTATTATTGCTGGACTCATGCTTTCACATTAAGAATTTAAAAGGCATCATGTACTCATCTCTCTTTCTAATAATGAATTACTTTTACTCCATTATTTTCTCATGGTATTATTCATATTTCACTAATTCTCAAATTCTTGAAATTTTATTTATCTTATGTTGCCACCACGTGCACACATATTACTTTCTAAAAGAACAATTTGATTTTTTATGTGAAATTTCATTATCGTTATAATTAACTAAAATATAATTGATAATAGCTTTTTCAGCTTAGTTAAAAATGTCAGCTATAAGATTCTATGTTAATTTTGAGATGTGATCTTATAAGAAGAGTTAAAACATTCACGATGTTTTTTGCTGTGCATTATTTGATTGGGATAACTTGTAAATTACCTATTGTAGTTGTCAAAATTTGACTCTCATCAAGATGATACACATGTCTCTGCTACTGAGAACTTTCCCCAAAAAGTTCACAACTCCCAGAGTCCAACCCGGAACCTCCGCCACATCCAGCTTTCCCAAAGTCAGCCTCCATCACATGCGACCTTCGTGAGGTCATCTTCCATCATCCCACCTTTCCAAGGTCATTCTCTGTCCCAAAGACCCTTCCATCAGAGAGCCTCCTTCCACCGCTCTAAGGTCTTTACCTTCTCGAGGTCTTTACTGTTCTTAATGTCTCGGACCCCAAGTCAGAATCCCTAAATATCAGTCCACCAAGACCTCCGCTTACTCTTATGCAGCTCTATCCTCATGTTCATAACATGTGTAACACCCATTTCAGCGCGGGCAGTATGGACATTGGCGGATTCCTCGGACTGCAATCCCAACAAACCAGCGCCAGCAATCATAGCCGTTATAACAAGTCTAGCACGTGAAAATCATGTTGTTACAGCAGTCCAGTAATTCTGTCTCCACGACTGGCATCATTGTCAGGTATATATGATCCTTCTTCTCTTAGGAGAGGGGAATCACTTTCCTAACTTTTAGAGCGTACACTTATACACTGACACAGATACACTAGAAATTTTCTCTACTAGTCCTCTATCACACACACTTGCAGTTTCACTCTGCATGGCCCATTCTTTCCACTACGCTGGCAGATTCCCTAGCTGGTCCTCCCTACCATTCCATCTACTGATTCTCACGCCCGAAGGTCTTATACCGACACTACACCGGTACTTCTAACCTGAAAGGTGTCTCTTCTTCTATGTGCTTTGACATGTAACATCCCCAAAGAATGCCCAAACTTCGCTTGTAGTGGGTCGATCTACAGTAAGCCAGTTTTATCCACCACACCTGTGATAACAAATAATTTAACGATGAAATCTGAGGCAAAGATTCTAATGACATCTCCAAATTTGAAACTTAATTTGAAATCTATATTTCAACTTGGATGTTTTTTATTTTGAGATTTAATTTCTTTTAACCAAAGTCAAATTTTTATAAAGTTTTATAATAGGATGAATACACCTAGAGGGGGTGAATAGGTGTACTAACTAATTTAGGACAAATGATGTGAAATTTTAAAACTCAATTGCAACATACTATGTGTAACCAAGAGTGAGCCCGAATTTTCCATGAAGGGCTCTAGAACTACTCATCAAGATTCCTCTAAATTAAGAGTTGAGGTGCTATATGAAGCTTTCTTGGTTTAATACAAGTGTGGGCACAGACAAACTATATCTAGCATATGAATATATGTAATATAAAGCAATGCAAATATAAGAGAGATAGAGTTGAGAGATAGTAGATCAAACACAAACAACAAGATATGTTTCGAGGTTTGAGCCACTACTCTACGTCCCCGCGTTCACACAGAAGGATTTCCACTATATCCACACAGGGCCTTCCACAAAGGGACCTCCACTGAGGAATTACAACTCTACACTTAGAGTACACTACTCCTCTCTCAAACACAGTCACCTCTACACAAGAGGGATAGGCACAAAGCCAAAGTAAAGAAAAGATTACAATCTTGGTGATCCAATGATCACAAACAACACTTGGTGATCACAATAGACCACAAACAATTTCCCTCACAAAAACAAGATCCTATAGCTAGGATTAGAGATGATAGCTCAAGTATGAAAAAAACAGTGTTTGGAAAAGATAATAACAAAGAAAACACTTGAGAAAAACACTAAATAGATTTGTAAAGAAAGATCAAAACCAATTTCCCAAAGACTCTCTTTTCTTTGATTTTTCTTACACTTTTAAAAACAAATAAAAGATAAAGATTTTAGGCTCAAAAACTTCTTTTAAAACTTACTGCAAAACACTTGAAAAGATGGGAAGAAAAGCTCTCAAAAATCTTGATAAAAACAGCTTGAGAGAACCCCTATTTATGGGCTCTTAAGAATATAGCCATGGGGGTTCAGAAAACGATATTTTTGACCTGTCGGTCTACCAGCCGGTCGACCGGCCAATGGTTATATATTTGACCGTTGAGCCACCGGTCGACTGCCTCAGGCAAAGTCGCCTACCGATTGACCGAGCCTAAAGGCACTCAGCCTTGTCGGTCGACCGCCCGGTCGACCGACACTACTCGATAGTTGGGTAGTTACAGTCGGTTGACCGCCCGATCGGTTGACCTTATAGGCAAGGCCTTATGCACGTCTTTGTGCACATCGATCGACCAACCGATCGACCGAGCTCTGGTTCAGTCGACCAGCCGGTCGACCGTTAGCAGGCACAGTCTAGGGATTGAAAGGTTTGAAACTTGGTCTTTTTAACACCTATAAAATCCCATAAAATATCATAAATTCTATAAAAATAAGTTCTTATAAATATTTGAAGAACAAGTATGTTTGACCAAAAATCAACAAATATTACAAACTATTTGAACTATTTTTGTGATATAGAAATTAAGCTTTAACACAAAATTGGTATTTTTTAAAAACCAAACTTTGAAATGGAAATCTGATTTTTCTCAAACTTGTATAAATACAAAAACAAGATATTTAAACTCTTTTGAAGTATAGAGTGTATGGATAGAATCCAATACACATATAAAAGATATATCTATGTTATTGACATTAAATCTAAAGATAAGTTTTGTTAATTACAAAACTCTAAATATATGAAATAGGATCATTAAAATAAGTTTTTCTAAATATATGAAGCATAGATGTATATAGATGAAATCTAAAATACATTAAACCATGTAAACTTGTTTTGATTCTATCTATTCATGAAAAACATATATGTGTGTGTGTGTGTGTACTTGAAATCCAAAACCGATTAAACTGATTGAACTTGTGTGTGTGTGTGTGTGAACTTGAGCATATCAACACTAGTAAATCTTACACAAGATCTAAACATAAACTTAAAACTAAACAAACTGAAGTATTCTTGTAGAACTTCTTCTCCAAGCCGACTCGATCCAAACACGATCCAAAGAGCTTGACTCTATCCGAGTGCTAGATGCGATCTTAACGCGCGAGCTCTTAAATCTATATGTGTTAGCTCCAAAACTCCTTTGTTGAAGCTAAGTACTTACTAAGATTTTGATAGAAAATCTGAAACTATATAAACCAAGATCATTAGTACTATAACTACATGAGTTAATCATCATCAAAACTAGAGTGATGGTCCTTTGGCCAACAATCTCTCCCTATTTTATAATGACAAAACTTATGAAGTTATTTATGCATGGATTAAAGATAAGCTTCATAGAAGCTTCCCCTTTACTCATGCATACCAATAAACAAATAGATATTCAATGAATTGCATAACTAAATACAAACATATGCATAAACAAAGACATAAACATGCATATATAAGCTCTCTCAATTCTTCTCCCCCTTTTCGTCAATTCATCAACAAAGGGGTAAAGACAACCAAACATTAACGATGTATATGCGATATACATTCTTGAAGAGGAGATACGTTAAGTTAGCTCCCCCTGCATACATGCATTACACGGAGAAGAGATGATAGACCCTAACCCACATAAAATATATTATACAATGTATAAATGTAGATGTTAAGCTCCTCCTACACACGTGTACTACATAACGAAGAGAGGTCAAGCTCTTCAATATGGAAAGTACACTCAACATGAATCTATATATAGAGGAGAGGTTAAGCTCCCCTTACATATAGGCAATAAATATCAACAAATTTTGAAATCACTTTTAAAACAAATTTTGAAATTTCTTAAAGTTTACAAAATGAATTATGATACCAATGAAATCAAATAGTAGTTGATAAAAAATATTGGCATCCCTTGTAGAGAAACAAAAATTTTGATATAGCAATAGTAGATTTTGATACCAATTGAAGGTGAAACATAAAGTACATTTTGATACCAAACAAATATCAATTAAAATCAATGTATAAGCTTGTAAAGATATCAATTAACATTTAGAATAAAATCAAGCTTAACATAAGCATAATTTGTGCTTTAAAAATGTAAAGACATTGTAAAATAAGCACAATCAAATCATACATATGTATGTATGAAAATAGAAATACCAATTGAAATCAATTGAAATTTGAAGCATACATATATAAGAAAACAAACATGAGTATACAAAAATAAATAACATGAAGATCATGTGTATAACTCATACCTACTACCCTATTCATGCACACGTTTAAAAAATATTCAATAGGAGTATACAAGGCATGATCGCCCATCCAACCACCCTTAAAGGTAGGGGTTTTTAAAAATTATGATTTAAAAATGTTTTAACATATTTGAAAACACTACCAATTGAAGAATAAAGACTAGTTTTAAAGATGATTTTGAAAACTAGTACGAAATACTTCAAGAAAGGAATAAAACATAAATATATCTATGAGAACATGAAAATCACACAATAATTGATACTCAAAGTCTACAAAGCACAAGAGATTATCATGAATCCAATATCATGAGTAAACAAGATGATGTAGAGTGCAAAAATCATATAATAAACATAATCATGGAGATAGCTAATGAAGCTCATATGAAATTCCTTTATAAATGTGAACATCATAAAAATTCAATTTACATCAAAATAAAACAAACTTCAAGTCATATGTAAGTTTTGTCTAAACTAGAGTATACATACATATCCCAAATATAAATGAGCCATAATAGAATATTGCATGAAAAGTAAGTGACTCTAGGATAGACATGTATGTCTAAAGTTTTGAACAAAATTGACATATACATGAAGATAAACACATTTTTTATGAAAACATGTATAAAAATAAGGAATACCTGTTAAGATGCAAGAATCATCAAAATAAGGTTATACAAGTACATCTAATGGGTACAAGTAAGCAATAAAATACAAACACATACTAATCAAATGTGGCTCACTAGTTGTACGAGTATAAACACAAGTTTTAACGAAAACTACATCTAAATAAGTAATCAAAAACATGAAGTGCACATCATAAACAAACATGATCATTAGGATAAATACACGTGCTTTAGAGGTAGGATATACATAATAGCTAAACTATAGTGAGAACATAAAAATAATATCCCATATAAACATAGGTGTATCTCAAATACTATTTATGTATATCTCAAGTCTAATTAACATTACATTTAACATAATAAACATGAAAAATATGAAAACCAATACATACTAAAAACATTCATGTAAAAGCATGTAAACAAAATAAAGAGTTAGAGATAGTTATCAAAATCAATAGGACTAATCTCTAAGTCTCCAAACTATGGTGGTCATCCCATCAAATATCCTTGAAAGTGATGCATCCACAAATATGATCTTTAGGCTCAGACCGCATCCACATCAAGGCACCAATACCCTCACATCAAGTGAGAGCTCACACCTACATCAAATATAATAGGGATGAATTTTGGTACCCACACTTTCTTGGATCCATGAGGTTTAGCACCTTTCCTAACCCAAACAAATTTATTTACAAAATTTGAAAAATTTATTCTATCATAACAAAACATCGCAAGGTGGCTCATACGTTCACAATGTGTATAAGTGTACACATTAGCATACAAATCATGTGTCTGAGCATAATGAGCATGTGTATGCCGTGTTTTGTGTGCATGAATATGTGGAGTATGTTTCTTTAGAAATATAAATTCCAATTGTGTGTGGTTCATAGCACATCGGCTCAAAGTGAAGCCCAAACAATTTACACTCTTCTTCAAAATGCAAATATTATTTTCAATGATTGAAGAAGAAGTGGAGCATGTAACATGTTTATTAATAGAAGATGAATCTATAGTAGCATGACAAACATGGGAATCAAAATCATTTTTCAAAAAAATATTTTTCTTTGAAACTAAATCAAGTTCTTTTGAAATTAAAATAATTTTATTTCAAATAATCATTCTCTTTTAAAACAGTTTCAAGTTTTGAAGACAAAACCTCATTTTTCTTCAAAACATCATCACAATCATTTTTATTCTTTGAAATTTCATTTTCTTTTAAAGTAAGATCAAGTTGCGTTTTCAAAGAGTCTCTTTTACTTGAAATCTTAATCCTCTCTTGTAAAATCATGTTTATCTTTGAAAATAATTTTTTATTTTCTTATTTTAATTTAAAACTCTTGCTTTTCAAAGCTTTATACTTTGAGAGCAAGTTTTCACCAAATATAGATAGTTCTTCATTTAATGCATGTGCATCCATGCTATCATCACAAGAAGAACTAATACTATCATCTAATTGAGTGTCCGAAATTACCTCAAGAGAGTCATTCTCTTGGACCATGAAGCAAGCTTGGTCGGACTCTTCTCCACTAGACTTTTTTCTCCACATTGTTTATCGTTTGTAGCTCGGGAGAGGTCAATATATTCTACACTGTAAAAGCAGAATCACAAGGAGAAATCATAGAAAATTGATCTTTGTTATGTGTGTGCATAAGTGCCTCTAAGGCTTGTGCATTAGCCTCTATATGCTCTTCATTACCAAGAAAGATTTCTTTGTAGTGGCAAGGTAAACATACAATCTTAAGGATTTAAGGTATGCACTCATCTTAAACTTTCACATATTGATGTTGGTAACATCATACATGGGAGGGGTAAGGAAATCCATGAGTGTGTAAACAATATGTGTGCAAATACAAATCTAGATTAGCTATTCAAGATCTCACTCCTAGGTAATTAAATCAAATATCAGGAGCGTAGGCTCTGATACCATTGAAATACAACTAGAGGGGGTGAATAGGTGTACTAGCTAATCTAGAACAAATAATGCGAAATTTTAAAACTCAATTGCAACATACTATATGTAACTAACAGTGAGCCTGAATTCTCCATGAAGGGCCCTGGAACTACTCCTCGAGATTCCTCTAAATTAAGAGTTGAGGTGCTATATGAAGCTTTCTTGGTTCAACACAAGTGTGGCACACACAAACTATATCTAGCATATGAATATGTGTAATATAAAGCAATGCAAGATATAAGTGAGATAGAGTTGATAGATAATGGATCAAACACAAACAACAAGATATGTTTCGAAGCTCGAGCCACTGCTCTACGTTCCCGCCTTCACACATAAGGATTTTTACTATGTCCACACATGATCTTCTACAAAGGGACCTCCACTGAGGAATTACGACTCTACACTTAAGTACACTACTCTCTCAAACACAATCACATCTACACAAGAGGGATAGGCACAAAGCCAAAGCAAAGAAAAGATTACAATCCTAGTGATCCAATGATCACAAATAACACTTGGTGACCACAATAGACCACAAACAATTTTTCTCACAAAAACAAGATCCTATAGATAGGATTAGAGATGATAGCTCAAGTGTGAGAAAACAAATTGTTTGGAAAAGAGAATAACAAAGAAAAATACTTGGGAAAAATATTAAATAGATTTGTAAAGAAAGATCAAAACCAATTTCCCAAAGACTCTCTTTTCTTTGATTTTTCCAATACTTTTTAAATAAATAAAAGATAAAGATTTTAGGCTCAAAACCTTCTTTTAAACTTGCTGCAAAACACTTGAAAAGATGGGAAGAGAAGCTTTCTAAAATCTTGGTGAAAATAGCTTGAGAGAACCCCTATTTATAGGCTCTCAAGAATATAGCCGTTCGGGTCCAGAAAAGGACATTTTTGACCTGTCGGTCAACTAGCCGGTCGACCGGCCAATGGTCATATTTCTGACCAACAAGCCACCAGTCGACTGCCCGATCAACCACCTCAGGCAAACTCACCTACCGATCGATCGCCCAGTCGACTGAGCCTAAAGGCACTCAGCCTTGTCGGTCAACCGCTCGGTCGACTGACACTACCCTAGAGTTGGGTAGTTACAGTCGGTCGACCGCTCGGTCGACCGGCCTTATAAGCAAGGCCTTGTACACGTTCTTATGAACATCGGTCGACTGACTGGTCGACCAAACTCTGGCTCAGTCTAGGGATTGAAGGGTTTGAAACTTGGTCTTTTTAACACCTATAAAATCTAATAAAATCTCATAAATTTCATAAAAAATAAGTTCTTATAAATATTTGAAGAACAAGTATGTGTGACAAAAAATCAACACATATTACAAACTATTTGAATTATTTTTGTGATATTGAAATTAAGCTTTAATACAAAATCAGTATTTTCTAAAAACCAAACTTTGAAATGGAAATCTAATTTTTCTCAAACCTATATAAATAAAAAAACAGGATATTTAAACTCTTTTGAATCATAGAGTGTATGGATAGAATTCAATACACATATAAAAGATATATCTATGTTTTTGATATCAAATCCAAGGATAAGTTTTGTTAATTACAAAACTCTAAATACATAAAATAGGATCATCAAAATATGTTTTTCTAAATATATGAATCATAGATGTATATAGATGAAATCTAAAATACATTAAACCATGTAAACTTGTTTTGATTCTATCTATACATAAAAAACATATATATGTGTGTACTTGAAATCCAAAACCGGTTAAACCGAAACCAAACGTATTGAATTGTGTGTGTGTGAACTTGCGCATATCAACACTAGTTTATCTTACACAGGATCTAAACACAAACTTAAACTAAACAAACCGAAGTCTTCTTATAGAACTCCTTCTCCATAGGTGACCTTTTCAGAGTTGTCATTTAAAAGCCCTAGGTTACAAAGTTTACCTTGCCATTACCAAGGAATCCTACCTTAGTGATAGCAAGCATATAGAACCCAATGCACTAGCCCTAAAGGCACTTAGAGCATCTCTTGATAAAAAATATTTACATGTGTTTTCTCACTATGATACCGCTTTTGCAGTATGGAACATTTTGACATCTCCTGAGCTACCAACGCTTATCAATAAGAAGAGGAAATCTAGTTGAGATGAGTCCGACGAACGTTGCTTCATGGTCCAAGGGAATGACTCCCTTGAGGTACAATCGGATACTCAACTAGATGCTAGTACTAGTTCATATTGCAATGAGTGTATGGATGCACAAACCTTAAATGATGAACTTGCTAAAAATTGTAAAAATTTGATTTCAAAATACAAACTTTTGAAAAAGGATAGTCTTGGTGTAAAAGAAGAAAATAAAAATTTATCTTCTAGATTTGAGATTGCTTTGCAAGAAAGGGATGAGATTTCAAGTGAACGTGACTCACTTAAATCCCAAGTTGATCTTGCCTTAAATGAAAACAAGATTTTGAAAAATAAAAATGATTGTAATAATATTTTGAAGAAAAATGAAAACTTATCTTTAATACTTGATTTTGTTGTAAAAGAAAATGTTTCTTTGAAAAATAAAATTGATTTGATTTCAAAAGATTTAGAAGTTTGCTTAAATGAAAATAAATCTTTGAAAAATGATTTAGAAACAAATGTTTGCCATGCTAGTGTAACTTTACATTCTAGCTCATCTATTGCATGCACTTCTTCCATAATTAAAAATGATATATCTATGGTTAAGAAGAGTGTTGAATGTTTGGGCTCCACTTTGAGCCATTGTGATTTGAACCACACACATTTGGAATCTATGTTTCGAAAGAAACAAGCTCCTCCTATGCATGCACACAAACCACGGCATACAATGCTCCTCACGTACACACTCATAACACTTTGTATGCTCATGTGTACACATGTACACATTGTGGACGTAAGGGCCACCTTGATAAATTTTGTTATGATCGTATGCATGATTCAAATTTAGCAACTAAATTTGTTTGGGTTAGGAAAGGAGCTAACCCCCATGGACCCAAAAGAGTGTAGGTACCAAAATCCACCCCTATGCTATTTGATGTAGGTGTGGGCTCTCACATGACGTGAGAGTGATGGTGCCTTGAGGTGGATGCGTTTCGAGCTTAAAGAGGATTATGTGGATGCATCATTTTTAAGGAAAGTTTGGTGGGAGGACCACCTTGTTTTGGAGACAAAGAAGTTGCCCTCATGGTTTTGGTAACCATCTCTTACTCCTTATTTATGTTTGCATGCTTTTAGATCATTCATTTATAGCATGTCTTGTTTTAATGTTCATTATGTCATATGCCATATTTATTAGTCCTATGACATGCATGATTAGTATTTGAGACACCCATGCTTATATGGACCCATATTTAATGTTCTCACATTAGTTTAACTAATGTGTATGTCCTAGATCTGATGCATGTTCATTTACATAATGATCATATGAGTTTTGTTTTGATTTCTATGCTTCATGTTTTGATTACTTATTTGGATGTTAGTTTTTATTAAAACTTGGATATATATATATTTGTACAACTAGTGAGCCACAAATAGATTATTATGTGTTTGTGCCTGAATGCTCATTTGTACCCATTAGATGTACTAGTATAGTCTAATTTTGATGATTCATACATTTGACTTTTATTCCCATTTTGTACATGTTTTCATGTTTATGTTTAAACTTCATATATATGTCATTGTGTCTAAACTATTAGCTATATATATACATCCTTGAGCCACTTGCCTTCATGTATATACTTTTGTGGACTCGTTTATATTTGAATATGTATGTATACTTTAGTTTGTACATGACATACATATACCTTGAAGGATTCTAGTTTTGATGATTTTCATGTTTTTAAGGAATTTCATATTGAGCTTAATTGCCTATTTCCATGACTTTGTATTTCACATTATACTTGTACACTCACATCATTTTAGTTTACTCATGATTTGTTTTCATGAGACTATATATGCTTTATAGACCCTTGAGTGTTTGATGATCATGTGATTTTCATATTTTTATGGAAAATATTTTTGTTTTATTCCTTGCTTGAAGGATTTCGTACTAGTTTACAACTTTATCTTATAACTAGTTCGTATTCTTCACATGGTAGAGCTTTTAATTGTGCTAAAACTATTTTCAAACTTATTTTGAAAACCCCTACCCTTCCAAGGGCGGTTGGTTGGGCGACCATGCCTTATATGCTTATTATTGAAAATCCTTTTAAACATGTGCATGATATGGGTAGTAGGAAGTATGAGTTATACACTTGATCTTATTATATTTTCAATTGGTATCATTGAATCTTTTCAATTGATATCACTATTGACATCCTTTTTGTATACTCATATATGTTTTTATATATGTATGCTTACACTTCAAATAATATCAATTTCGATTGGAATTCAATTTTTCATACATATATATATGCTTTATTTGTGCTTACTATATCTCTATATCTTTGAGCACAAATTTTGGTTATGCTAAACTTGATTTCTTAAATGACTATTATATTTCAATTGATTATGTTTCAATTGGTATCTTATATAAGCTTATGCATCATTTTGTTTGGAATTTCATAAAGGGGGATAAAATTCATATTTCACTTTTCAATTGGTTTTATTTACCTTTGGTATTTTACTCCCACACTTTATGTTGAAAAATGATTGAAAAATGATATTAATTTTTTTTGGTATCATATGCTCCTAATGAAAAATTACTTTCAATTGGTACTAATCTTTAATTGATATCAAGATTACCTATATGTTTACATCATTCAATTGATATCAAAATTTTTGGTTGAATTCTTCAACATGTTTTATTTACTTTCAATTGGTTTCAATTGGTATAATATAGACATGTTTATTTAAATTAAAAATATTTGTTTTATGTACTTTCAATTGGTATGTTTTATTTATTTTCAATTGATATCATGATGCACTAAATTGATATATATATATATATATATATATATATATATATATATATATATATATATATATATTTCAATTGGTATCATAATGTTTTGATTTGATTTCACCTCTAATTGATGTTTTTTGGTTTAAGACAAAAAGGGGGAGAATATTGTTTTATTATTTTCTTTGACCCCTTTATTGATGATTGACAAAAGGGGGGAAGTATGTGAGTTTATATGCATGTTTATTGTTTATTTGTAAGTTTATATCAAAGTTTGTTTCATATTGGTATCAAGAGAGTTTGTTTTATATTTTGATGTTTTGTTGATATTGATATCAAGAGCATGGATAATCATGCTTTGTTGTTTTGTTTTATTGGTATCAAGAACTTTTGTTAAAATTTTTACTGTTGGTATCAAGAACTTTTATTGATTATCTTTCAGTTGGTATCAAGAATTTTTATTGATTGGTATCAAGAGCTTTTATTGCTTTTATTGATAAAGTTTTCAATTGAAATTTTTATTGGTATCAAGAGTAATATTTTAAGTTTATATTTTCAATTGATACTTAAGAACGTGTTTATTTTAAACAAAAGGAAAAGTAATTTATTTTAAAAATTTTGTATCAAGAGCATGTTTATTTCATTATGCATGTTTATGCATATTCATGTTTACCATTCATTGCATATCTTATTGTTTATTGCTATGCATGAGTTAAGGGGGAGCTTCTTTGAAGCTTAACTTTAATCCATGCATATATAACTCCATGAGTTTTATCATCATCAAAAAGGGGGAGATTGTTGGCCCAGAGGCCTTCCACTTTAGTTTTGATGATGATTAACTCATGTAGTTATAGTTTACTAATAATCTTGTGTTGTTTAGCTTCATATACTTAACCAAGATATTAGTAGGTGATTAGCTTCAAGAAAGGTGTTTTGGAGCTTTCACATGGTGATTCAAGAGCCCGAGCGTCAAAGTTCATATCTAACACTCGTTGGAGTCAAGCTCGGTGGATCACGTTTGGATCGAGTTGACTTGGAGACGGCGCTCTACAAGAAGACCTCGGTTTGTTTTAGAGTTTAGATCCATTGTTAAAGATTAGATAGTGTGATATGCTCAAGTTCACAACACACACACGTTTCATGTTTATTTGTTTTCGGTTTTCGGTTTTCGGTTTAACCGATCTTGGTTTTCATGATTAGATAGAATCAAAACAAGTTTACGTGGTTTAATGTATATTAGATTTGTTCTATATACATGTATACTTCAACTATTTAAAAAAACTTAGTTTGATAGTCTATTTCATGAGTTTGGAGTTCTGGTATTTTAACAAAACATATTTTCGAATTTAATGTCAAAAACATTGATATATATATCTTTCATGTATATTAAATTATATCCATATACAACATGCTTCAAGTTGTTTAAATATCATGTTTTTGTATTTGGATGAGTTTTGGACAAAACGATTTTCCATTTCAAAAATCCTAGTTTTAGAAAAATACGAATTTTGGTTTTCGGTAAAATTTCAAGGACACAAAAATGGTTCAAATAGTTTGAAATATGTGTTGAATTTTTTCACACATGTTTTTATTTCAAAGAGAATATAAGAACTTATTTTTGTGGATTTTTAGATATTTTATGGGATTTATTTGATAATTAAAAACCCAAGTTTTAAGTTCTGAAAATTGCCCTGCCAGGCTCTGGCGGTCGACCGGACCAAGAGTCGGTCGACCGGACCGGTCGACCGACGTGCACAAGGACGTGCACGCAGGCCAGCTTGCTTGGCCGGTCGACCGAGCGGTCGACCAACTGAAGGCAACCCACTCTCGGGTTGGCCTGGTCGACCGGGCAGTCGACCGGCCAAAGAGTCGTTGCTCTCTGGTTCTAGGCACGGTCGACCGGGCGGTCGACCGGCAGGCTCAACGGTCGATTTTTTGACCGTTGGTCGGTCGACCGGAAGGTCATTTTTGACCTTTCTGCCAGCCAACGGGCAGAATTTTTATGGGGCTATAAATACCCCATTTGAAGTAGTGTTTCAATAAGAATTTTTAGAGCAAAAATTTCCTACTTCTCTAGTGTTTAAACAGAAAGTTTTTAAAAGAGTTTTGGGCTCAAAAGATCTATCTTCATTTGTTTTAAAGTGTTGGAAAATTCAAAGAAAAAGAGAGTATTTGGGAATTGGTTTTTGATCTCTATTTCAATATCTATCTTGTGATTTTTTCAAGTGTTTTTCTTTATTGTTTTCATTTCCAAACACTTTATTTTCTCACTTGAGCTTATCATATCTACCTATCTATTAGGATCTTTGTTTAGTGAGAAAGAGATTGGTTTGTGGTCTTTTGATCACTAAGTTGTAAACCCTCCTACTTTGTGTCATCCCTCTTGTGTAGAGGTTGATTTTTAGAGTGGTGGCTTTGTTCCCTATCCCTCTAGTGAGAGGTTGATTGGTTGTTTGGCTTTGTGCCCATCCCTCAAGTGTGAGGTAATTGTGTTTGAGTGGCTTTGTGCCTAACCTCTAAGCGTAGAGTTTATGTTGTATTTGAGAGAGGAGTTGTGTACTCCCGGTTATTGTATTGCCCCAAATCCTCATTGGAGGTTTCCCTGTGTGGGAAGTCCTGTGTGGACGAGTTAGTGGAAATCCTTCTGTGTGAAGGCGGGAACGTAAAGCTGGGTGCGCGAACCTCGAAACAAATCTCGGTGTTTGCGTTTGATCCATTGACTCTAACTCTCTCTCTTTTATATTGTGCCTTGCATTGATTCATATTGCCATAACATATACATGCTTGTGTTTTTTGTGTGTGCCTCACTTGTGTCTAACCACGAGAGCTTCATATAGCACCTCAACTTTTATTCAGAGGAATCAAGAGGAGTTAGTCCAGAGCCCTTCACCGGGAATTCGGCTACACTCGTTGGTTACACTAAGTGTGTTGCAATTAAGTTTTAATTTTCGCATTTTGTTCATTAGATTAGCCGTACACCTATTCACCCCCCTCTAGGTGTACTTATAGTTCACACCAAAAATGGTCTCGTAGAAGCGTTCATAAAATGCCTACAATTGGTCGCAAGGGCCTTGGTTAAGCGCACCAAGCTTCTTGTTTCCTTTTGGGGCTACGCAATTTTGCATACAGCCATATTGGTCCGCTTGATGCCCATTACCACCAACCATTTTCTGCATTACAACTAGTAACTGGGTACGAACCTGACATTTCATACTTAAGCATTTTTGGATGAGCAGTTTATGTGCCAATTGTGCTACCGTAACATGCAAAAATGGATCCACAATGTAGGAAAGGGATTTATATTGGTTATGAATCCTTTTTCATCATTCACTTTTTAGAGCCCTTGACAAGCGATCTTTTTACCGCTTGATTTGTAGATTGTTACTTTGATGAGACAGTCTTCCTACCGTTAGGGAGAGATTAGAATGCCAATGTTCCTGAAGAATGACGCAAATTGATGTAGACTGTCCTCACTATGTCTCATCTAGATCCCCGTACTGCACATCAGAGTGTTGCTCAAAGCATGCCAGACGCTTTCTCTGATCTATCTAATGTGATGTGATCACATATACCTGCTACAAACGTGACTGCAAGGATAGACGTCCCCTTAGGGTGCAAAATCATCCTCGTTGGGCATACTGACCCCCGTAGGGCATACCGTCTCTAATAGACAGTGTACACCGATAGGTAGCCAGTTATCTGTCTCCATTCGAAGCGAGTCAGACCATTAGGTTTGAAGAATTCACATCCCTAGAAGAGGAGAAACTCAGCATAAATGAATCTATCTGAGATCACTATCTCAACTGATCTATCTCATGAAATTATTTCAGATTATGAAAGCATCCTGGAAGAGATGAATGTTAGAGGAGAAGTGGCACAACTTCTTATTCCCGAGAACCAAGAGATCTCGACACATTATGCATACTTGGATGAGATTTAAATTCGGAATGAGATTATCGTCGATGATGCATTTGTATTCGTGTTGTCTACCGAAATTATGAAAAGCGATGACATCAAACCTTGTTTCATTGATGAATGCCAATGTAGAACAGATTGGTCAAAATAGAAATAAGCAATTTATGTTTAACTAGATTCCTTAAAGAAGAGAAAAGTGTTTGGACTTGTAGTTCCTATACCACCCAATGTAAAACATGTCAGATACAAGCAGGTGTTCGCAAGGAAGAGTAATGAGAGAATGAAATAATGTGATATAAGGCATGCCTCATGGCGCAAGGCTTCTCTCAACACTCTGGGATCGATTACGAGGAGACTTACTCTCCTGTAATGAACGTTATAGCGTTCCTCTATCTCATCAGTTTGGTTGTTTTCAAAAACTGAACATGCAGCATATGAATGTGGTTACAACGTATCTCTATGGGAATCTTGATACGAAAATTTACATGAAAATTTCTGAAAGATTTAAGCTAACTGATTCAAATAGTTCTAAACCACGGAACACCCTCTCCATTCGTTTGAGGCATTCAAAGTATGGTTGAAACAATCTAGACGGATGTAGTATAACTGTCTAAGTGAATATTTGATCGGTCATGGATATGAGAATAATGAACTATGCCCATGCATGTTTATTAAGGAATTACATTTCATATTTGTGATCACTGTAGTTATATCGATGACATAAATCTCATTGGGATTGTGGAATAGCTTGAGAAAACTTCATTGCACCTTAAGTCAAAATTTGAGACGAAGGATCTTGGGAAAACTTGGTTTTTTCTCGGCCGGGAGCTCAGGCATTGTGTAGATGGTATTTTGATCCACCAATCTAATTACACTCAAAAGTGTCGTGACCCTTTAATATGGATAAGTGAAGCCATCATGCACACCAATGGTCATCCGCACTCTAGATGCTACACGAGACGCATTCCGTTAAAGGAGGATGGGGAAGAAGTAGTAGAGCTCCAAGTTTCATATCTGAGTGCAATTGGTGCTTTATTGTACTTGGTTCAATGCAGTAAACTAGACATCTCGTTTGCTGTGAACCTGTTAGCTAGATATAGCTTTGCACTAACACGCCGCCACTGGGATGGCATCAAAGACATATTTTGTTACCTTAAAGGTACTTTGAATATGGGCTTATTCTATCCATATGCATCTCAGAATAATGTAAACTCCCATGAGCCTCAGAATGATGTTTTCCTTGTAGGTTATGCTGATGTTGGTTATATCTGACCCGTACAAGGCATGTTCTCAAACCGGTTATTCTTTACCACTGGGAAAATGATGATATCTTGGAGGTCTATGAAATAGATTATAGTTGCCACTTCTTCGCATCATGTCGAACTCATTGTCGTTCACGACTCGTGAATGTGTTTGGTTAAGGGCCGTTATTGAGTATATTCGAAGTACTAGCGGGTTATCTTTTATCAATGATGCACTGACAACTATCCATGAAGATAATGATGCCTGCATCAACCAGATGAAGAAATGATACATCAAAGGAGATAACATCAAGCATATTGCGCCTAAGTTTTTTTTCTGCACCATAGCAAGAGCATCAAGAGATTGAAGTTAAGCATATCTGATTTCAAGACAACTTAGCAGATCTATTCACCAAGTCGCTACCAAAATCTACCTTTCAGAAACATGTTCGAGGTATTGGATTGACAAGTTATTTGAATTGTCGTGTATGTAGTCCTTGAAATCACCTAGAGGGGGGTGAATAGGTGACTAGCTAATCTAATGATGAATAATGTGAAATTAAAACTATTTATGCAAACTAAAAATTCTTAAGCTAAACACACAAGATATAACCTAAGAGTGTAGCCGAATTTCCGGTGAAGGGCTCTGGACTATCTCCTCAAGATTCTTCTAGATAAGAGTTGAGGTGTCGCTATGACTCTCTTGGTTGAATACAAGTGTAAGCAAACAAACCCAAGCATATATCAATTTGAGCACAAATATATATATATATATATATATATATATATATATATATATATATATATATATATATATAAAGATGAAAACAATATAAGCATGCAAGATATAAACACAAGTGAGAGATAAAGAGAGCAATCGCAAACACGGAAAATTTGTTTCGAGGTTCGAGCACCCTCTCTACGTCCCCGCCTTCAACACTATAAAGGATTTCCACTAAAATTGATCCCACCGGATCACTCGGTATCGCAACACCTACAACAAGTTCACACTAGAACTCCTTGGACTCACTAGTCCCTCTCTTGTTCTCGCAAGAACTACTCACCGCAAGTACACTAGCTTGCTGAGGCCGCACCTCTATACCGAGCTCTCATTAGAACTCGAAACAACGCGAACCCGCAAGTCCGCCTCCTCAAATACAAAGTAGAACTCTTGATGATCTAAAAACTTTGATCACCTAAAATACTCTCACAACAACTCTCCTATATGATAGATATAACAATGAAAGTTCAAGTATGTGTGCGAAAACTAGGATTGATTTGGTGGTGAAAAACTCAAGAAATCTCTTTTACAAAACACTCTTGAAAAACTCTCCTTTTGAATGGAAGTATTTGGCTCTAAAACAAGTGGCGATAAACACTTAGAAGTGTAGGTAAAACTATCTTGAAAACCCACTTAAAATCTTGTAAAAAATAGTCCAAGGGAAGCCCAATTTATAGGCTCCCAAAATATGACCGTTGAAGGCCAACTCAGTAGGTTTGCCTGCTGTCGGTCGACCGCCCAGTCGACCGCCAACGGTCGGATTTCTGACCGTTGGGAAAAGCGGTCAACCGGTAGGTCAACCGAAAACTAGCAAATGACCTAGCGGTCGACCACGGTCGACCGACCCTTGTTGTGCACATCGGTCAACCGGAGCGGTCGATCGACTTCTGGCTCGGTCGACCGTCCGGTCGACCGGCAGAAGGCCAGTCCAACAATTAAGGGATTTAAAACATGGTCTTTTTATCTTCAATAAAATCTCATAAATTCTCATAAATTCTATAAAACTAAGTTCATTGATATACTTTGATATACAAACATGTTTGATTAAAAATCAAAATATATTACAAACATTTTGAACTATATTTGTAATATAGAAGTTTTGCCTTAAACAAAACCTGTATTTTTTCAAAACGATTTTTTCAAAACTTTTCCAAATACAAAAACAAGATATTCTAAACACTTTTAAAGCTTAATGTGTATGGATATAATCTACTATACATATATGATGTAATATCTATGTTTCTGACATTAAGCTCTAAAATAAGTTTTGATAAAACACATGTATATTTTGAAGCTTCAAAAACCAAACCGGTATTTTCTAAAACGAAAACTCCTTTATGAAAACACATATAAATCTTGTGTGTGAGTATATATGAACTTGAGCAATCCACCAACTAATCTATCCTTTACATTTTATTTAAAAATAAAATCTTGACACTTACAAACATGACAAAAGTCTTCTTGGAAATCTTCTCTTGAAGTTCTTCTTCTCCTTCTTGACTTGGTCCAGACCTTGATCCAATGAGCTAGACTCCTCTTGAGTACTTGATGTAATCTTAATGCGCGAGCTCTTGAATCAACACGTGCTAGCTCCAAAACTTTGACTTTAAATCTTTTTTTGAAGCTAAACACCAACTAAGATCTTGACCAAATATCTGATACTAATTAAACACAAAGATCAATAGTACTATAACTATATGAGTTAATCATCATCAAAACTAGAGTGATGGGCCTTCGGGCCAACAGTCCTCAGATGGGAGATATATTAAACTCAGGGGAAGAATCTAGAAGTATACTCACTTGACCTTATTGTACTCTTTTTTCCTTCAATAAGGAATATTTTTTTCTCATTGGGTTTTTGTTACCTGACAAGGTTTTAATGAGGTACCTTCATTGGATAATCATGCCCGGCATTTTGTTATCATATTACCATTGGGTTTTCCTAGGTAAGATTTTGGTGTAGCATTCTTTTTATCCCAAGTGACATATGTTCTGCTCATGAACCACACAATCTGACTTCATCAACAACAGATGCATTTTTAAGATTCTGATGTGACTACTTCTTGTGTTTTACACACTCAAAGGTGTGTTGTAAATATTACTTAATTATGTGATTGGTTAAATTAGAAGTAGGAATCTTTGATGCACTATTAGAGTTCTATAGTTAGATTGTATCTTAAGATATTTCCAAACCCTAGAATGACTAATATAAATAATAGTCCACATAACTTGAAGTTCTGTGGCATCCTCTCCTCTCTCTTTGCCTCATTTTATCTCTTACTACTAAAACTCTCTACAACAATAGGTATAATAATTGAGATAATAATTCTTTTATGAGATTTTGTAGAGTATAATATTAACAAGAGATTTCTTAAATAAACCATTACATTAATAAGGAGAGAAGTTTAAAGATGAGTTTTGATTTAATGGGGTTGAAGATATTACAATATTACTTGGGAGTTTTAGTTCAAATATTTTGATTAGTGTTTCTTAGGTATTACAATACTTTGCAAGTGCATCGTTCACTACCTGTCCAAGTCAGGATAAAGAAGGAGGGTTGCGGTAGACCTGTGACAGCCAACGTAAAACTTTCACATACTATGAACATGAACTAAGAACTAAATTTTGTTGGGGCATACCCTACTAAGAGACACACTATGTTGGAGCTTGAGTGTAGCAAAAGTAGGCAAGGGTTGCTAGATCATCGTTCAAAAGTGACCGCCACATTGGTGCTCAGATGTGGTGTCAAATGAGTAAGGGTTCCCACACTTTTATGAGCGAGTGAGGGTAAAAAAGTTAACTCATGAATATAGGATTAGATTAGCATCATGGAACATAGGTTCTCTTACGGGTAGATTAGTAGAGTTGTTGATATTATGGTTAGAAGGAATATTAGTATTTTGTGTGTGCAGGAGACTGAGTGGTGGTGAAAAAGTTAGAATTATAGAGCATTAGGATTACAAACTTTGGTATACTAGTAGAGATAGAAATCGTAATGAGATGGGTGTGATCATAGATAAACAATTGCTTGAGGATATAGTACAAGGTTAGAAGGAAGGGTGATAGGATTTTACTAGTTAAACTTATTTTAAGTAGAGAGATTTTTAATATTATTAGTGTCTATGCACCGCAAAGTAGGACTTGATGAGTCTAGTAAGCGTCAATTTTGGGTGGATTTAGATGAGATAGTGCAAGGGTTATTAGTCACATATATTGCATATCTAATGTCACATTCCCAGGATTATTGCCTAATAAATCATGTATTTAATCTTATTTTTTATTTTAATAATATGCAGGCCCATTGCTAATAGGAGGTGGAAAGAAATGAGCCCAAAGCCCACTTTAATTTTGATTTAAATCCTAATTAAAGGGAGATAAATACTCAGGAAGATAGGGATAATTCCAGCCAAGAATCAATACATATCAAGGAGGATTACATCAAATAAAATCGGTTAATTTGGTTTTATTTGAATCTAAATCGGTTAGCTCGAGGATCACCAAAGATCAGATCAGAATCAGAAATTAACAGCAAATCCAGCCGGACAAAAGGGGACGAAATCACACAACATCAACATCGCCCTTTGGATGTGGCCAAATGGCCACATCCTGGCTGTGAATCTGCGACCCTATGGTGGAGATAAGGGGAGCGTTTTCTCCCTTATCTCCTCACTCCTCTCCCCTCTGGGTTTTTTGTCTATAAAAGGCAGGTTGCTCACTGAAGAATGTACCAAAGACTAGTTTAAGTTTTTCTCTTATTTTTAGGGTTTCGGATCATCGTTAGATAGTTAATGAAAAGTTATAGCTCAGTTTTTAATTTGTAGTTTAGTCCAGATACAAGTGAGAAAGAGGAAAAGAGTGATTGTAATATGAAGTTGAAGTGACATCAATAAAGAATCAAGACTTCTCTTCTTCTCCAATTCACAAGTATGTTTCATTTCATTTTCATATCTTATTTTACGTTAATTTTGATTAGCTAAATTTGTTTTTCTGGGCTCACTATCATCTTTTTCGATCCCTCTTGTTTTGAATGATTTTTATGTAAAGAACCCAACAGAATCATATGTTGCCTTAAACTAAGCCTTGCTTCTTTGAAAGTATTCTTGAAGGCACATGAGGATGGGTTTGAATTTCTAAAACTTTTATTTTTAAAAACATCACTTGAACTTATTTTTATTTCATACTTGAAAGATGACTGGATGATTTTGTAAGTTCACCTAGAGGGGGGTGAATAGGTGATGGCTAATCTAATGGTCACTTAATGCCAAATAATGCGGAATTAAAAACAATTATGACCTAAACTAAACTCTTACACTAAACACCACGTATAACACAAGAGTGTAGTTGAATTCCCCGTGAAGGGCTCTGGACTAACTCCTCTAGGTTCCCCTAGATAAGGGTTGAGGTGCCGCGTTGGCTCTCTTGGTTGAATACAAGTGTTAGCAACAAACCCTAGCAAGTATAACAATTAAGCACACAAGTATATCATGCATGTAAAGATAAACACAATAGAAGCATGCAAGATATAAACAAGAGATAGAGAGAGAGTGAGCAATCGCAAACACAAGGGATTTGTTTCGAGGTTCGAGCACACTTGCTCTACATCCCCGCCTTCGACACACGAAGGATTTCCACTATAATCGATCCCACCGGATCACTCGGTGCCGCAACACCTACAACTCTCGGACTCCCTAGTCCGTACACATGCAAGCCCCCAAGCTCGCCGAGGCCGCACCTCAAACCAAGAGTTCACACACGAACTCTAAACCACCGCGAACGCACTCGTCCGCCTCCTCAAAGGAACAAAGAAAAGTCTTTGGTGATCACAACACTTTGATCACCTAAAAAAATCTCACTACAACACTCCTATAGAATGAATAATCAATGGATAGCTCAAGTGTTTGTGTGAGAAAACTAGGATGAGAATGGTGGAGGAAAAACACAAGAAATCTCTTTTAACACTCTCTTGATAAACTCCCTTTTGATAGGAAATATTAGCACTAAATTTAGTGGAGAAAACTCTTTTAATGGAGTAGGCAAAACTGGCTCAAAGTCCACTAGAAATCTTAGGCAAAAACAATGCCCAAACCCCAAATTTATAGGGCTAGAAAAACTAGCCGTTGGGGTCTGTCAGGCCTGTCGGTCGACCGCCCGGTCGACCGCCAACGGTCAGAAATCCGACCGTTGGGGCTGCGATCGACCGCCCGGTCGACCGAACCTCTGGAACAGAGAGTCAGACTCTCTGCCGGTCGACCGCCCGTCGACCGGGGCATTTCCAGAGAGCAGACCTCGGTCGACCGGCCGTCCAGCCAGAACAGGCGTGCACGTCTGTGCACGTCGGTCGACCGATCCGGTCGACCGACTTCAGCCCCAGTCGACTTGGTCGGTCGACTAGTCGACTGGCTGAAGCCTGGACAGAATTTTGGGGATTAAAATGTTGGTCATTTGTAACTTAATAAAATCCCATAAATACACAGAAAATCTACCAATATACTTTGATGAACAAACATGCTTGCACAAAATCAAGGCATGTTATAAATGATTTTGGACTATTTTTGTAACTTGGAAATATTGGTTCAAAATGAAAACTGTATTTTTCCAAACTTGTTTTTCAAAACTTCACCAAATACAAAAACAAGATATTCTAAACACTTTTAAAGCATATGGTGTATGAATATGATCCACTACACAAACATGGTGAAATATCTATGTTTTTGACATTAAGCTCTAAACTTGGTTTTGATTAAAACATGTAAACATTGAATACCAAAAACAAAACATGTATTTTCTAAAATAAAATCTTTATAAAAACAAAACTATCAAGAGTGTGTGTGTATATGTACTTGAGCAATCCACCAACTACTCTATCCTTTACATTTTATCTAAAATAAAATCTTACAAAATAAATCTAGACACAAGTCTTCATCTTCTTGAAGTCTTCACTTGAAGCCTTCTTGACTTGGTCCAAACACCATGCTAGCTCCAAAACTTGACTTTAAATCCTTTGTTGAAGCTATGCACCAACTAAGATCTTGATCATGAATCTGTCACTAATTAAACACAAGATCATTAGTAAACATAACTACATGAGTTGTCATCATCAAAACTAGAGTGATGGGCCTTCGGGCCAACAATCTCCCCCCTTTTGATGATAACAAAACTCATGAAGTATATATGCATGGATTAAAGTAAAGCTTCAAAGAAGCTCCCCCTTAACTCATGCATAACAAATAAACAATAGATATGCAATGAAAGCACATAAATATGCATGCAAATCTAGGAGATAAACAAGCTAACAAGCATAAAACAAATCAATTCTTTTTCTCCTATTTGCAAAACAAAATATATATGCATAAACAATCTTTTTTCACAAAACATGCATATAAATCTCAAATTCTTCTCCCCCTTTTTGTCAATCATCAACAAGGGGTTAAAGTAAAAACAAAATTTTTCTCCCCCTATTTGTCATAAACAAAGAGATCAATAAGGGGTGAAAACAAATAAGCCAATAAAAGTTTATATGCGATATACATTCATGAAGAGGAAGACGCTAAGTTAACTTCCCTGCACATATACATTACATGAAAGAGGGATGACAAGCCCTAATTCACATAACGCATAATATGCAATGCATAAGAGGAGATGTGAAGCTCCCCCTACACACGTGTATCACATAAAGAAGAGTTGTCAAGCTCCTCAATACAAGATACACTCAACATGAATCTATATGTAGAAGAGATGTTAAGCTCTCCTTGCATATAGGAAATACACATCAAAATATTTTAATTTTTCTTAAACAAATTTTTTAAAGGTATCAGAGCTCTTGTAAAGCAAACAAATTTTAAGATACCAAATTGTAAATAATCATTATTATAAACATATTGATACCAATAGTAAACATAATGATAAAAAAATTTTTTTTCATCATAAACTTTGTGCTTTGAAAAAGTGAACCAATTGTAAGTTAAGCACATGAAAATCATATATATGTATGAAAAAAATATACCAATTGACATTGACACATACATATATAAGAAAACAAATGAGTATATACAAATATAGAGTCAAATTGATACAAATTGAAACGATTCAATGAAACCAATTGAAACAATAATAGGATCATGTGTATATCTCATAAACATTGAAGAATAAATAACTAGTTAAATTAATTTTTTGAAAAACTAGTTAAAGATCCTTCAAAACATGAAAACAAATCATATGTATTTCATGAATCATACCAAATATACAAGAATTGACACTCGAATTGATAAAGCTCACAAAGAATCATGAAACAAAGTCATGAATAAACAAATAAAGTGTGAGTGTACAAGAATCATATATATAGCATTTTCATGAAAATAGTCATTAGGGCTCAAATCAAACATGAATAACATTTTATCAAACAAATCATGAAAATTTATTTTTCTTTTAAAAAAAACAATACACTTCTAGTATATGTATGATTTATCTAAAACTAACAATATGCATACATCTCCAAACATTAAACGAGTCTATTAATAGTATTTGCATGAAGGCAAGAGACTCAAAAGGATATACATGTATATTTATTAGATTTGAATACAAAATACATATACATGAAGTAAAACATGAAAATAGGCAAAACAAGTGTAAATGAGAGAATCATCAAAACTAGGCTATACATGTGCATATAGTGGGTACAAATGAGCATGAAGTGCAAACATATATGAATCAATTTGTTCTCACTATTTGTACATGTATAAATACAAGTTTTGATAAAAACTACATTTAAACTAGTATATACCACATGAAGCTCAAAAACTAAAACATGAACATGCTAAAAATATGACATATGAATAAGCATGTAAATAAATAAGGAGTTTAAAAATAGTTACCAAACCAAAGAACTATTCCAAATCTCCAAACATGGTGGCCTTTCCACCAAAACTCCTTGATAGCGGTGCATCAAGTATGTGTCCTTCTAGTCCATGCAACCACCACCAAGGCACCAAATCTCTCACGTCTTGTGAGAGCCCTCACCTACATCAAAAACACAAGGTGGGAGTTTTGGTACCCATTTTTCTTGGGTCCTTAGGGGTTAGCTTTGTAAGGAACCCAAAATTTTTTATTATTAGCAAAATTAATATGATGCAACTTATCAAAACAAAATTTTGCTAAATGGTCTTTGCGGCCACAATGTGTACACTTGTACACCTTAGGATGCTTATGTGTGTGAGTGTGGTCATGGCGTGCAACATAAGCATATGCATGATGATGATGTACATGAGAATGTGGAGTTTTTTCTTTGAAAATAAGGACTCCAATCTAGTATGATTGAATGCACACGAGCTCAAAGTTGAGCTCAAACTATTTATTTTATTTTTCAAAAGTTTAATCTAACTATCATCAATAGTGGCATGTAAAGAAAGGTGAGATATAGAATCATTTTTCTTTTTCTTTTGAAAAACATTTTCCTTTTCTTTTTGAACAAATTTTCCTTTTAAAGAGTTATTTTCTTGCAAACAATTTCTTTTTGTTTTCCACCAAAATAATTTCATTTTTCAAATTTGTGTTTCCTTCACAAAGATCACTCAATTTGGAAAACAAGGAAATATTTTCATTTTTCAAATCTTCATTCTCTTTTTCTAAACATGCAATATTATTTTTAAAAGAATCATTCTCTTTATGCATGCAATCAAATTTCTTTTTCAAGTTCTTATTTTCCTTTTTAATCATGTCATATTTCTCAAGTAGGAGTTGACAAAAAGTGGTAAGCTCATCATATGACATATCATTTTCATCTACCTCGGATTCGGTAGTTACCTCAAGGGGGTTATCCCCTTGGACCATATAGCACACGTTGGAGGTGACGCTTCCAACGTCTGAATCGCTCCCGGCATAATATAGATCCTTTTCGCCAAGGGAGGTGATGATGTTCCATGCTACAAAAGCCGAATCAACATTAGAAACCCTAGAAAGATATTCATCATTTAGGGTACATTTCAAAGCATGAATGGCTTTTGAGTTAGCCTCAATATACTTGCTATCATTAACATATGAATCTTTAATTGTAGCAAGATAAACATGAATGCCTAGGGCCTTGAGGTACAAAGACATCTTAACCTTCCAAAATTTGGATGTTAAGAATGTCAAACATGGGTGGTGACATGAAGTCCATGGTGTGTGTACAAATATTGTGATTAGCCTAAAAATTAGGATCTTTAACTCTAGGTTGTAAGACCCAAATCAAGAGCACTTGGCTCTGATACCAATTGTAAGTTCACCTAGAGGGGGGGTGAATAGGTGATGGCTAATCTAATGGTCACTTAATGCCAAATAATGCGAAATTAAAAACAATTATGACCTAAACTAAACTCTTACACTAAACACCACGTATAACACAAGAGTGTAGCCGAATTCCTCGTGAAGAGCTCTGGACTAACTCCTCTAGATTCCCCTAGATAAAGGTTGAGGTGCCGCGTTGGCTCTCTTGGTTGAATACAAGTATTAGCAATAAACCCTAACAAGTATAACAATTAAGCACACAAGTATATCATGCATGTAAAGATAAACACAATAGAAGCATGCAAGATATAAACAAGAGATAGAGAGAGAGAGTGAGCAATCGCAAACACAAGGGATTTGTTTCGAGGTTCGAGCACACTTGCTCTACATCCTCGCCTTCGACACACGAAGGATTTCCACTATAATCGATCCCACCGGATCACTCGGTGCCGCAACACCTACAACTCTCGGACTCCCTAGTCCGTACACACGCAAGCCCCACAAGCTCGCCGAGGCCGCACCTCAAACCAAGAGTTCACACACGAACTCTAAACCATCGCGAACGCACTCGTCCCGCCTCCTCAAAGGAACAAAGAAAAGTCTTTGGTGATCACAACACTTTGATCACCTAAAAACAATCTCACTACAACACTCCTATAGAATGAATAATCAATGGATAGCTCAAGTGTTTGTGTGAGAAAACTAGGATGAGAATGGTGGAGGAAAACACAAGAAATCTCTTTAACACTCTCTTGATAAACTCCCTTTTGATAGGAAATATTAGCACTCAATTTAGTGGAGGAAACTCTTTTAATGGAGTAGGAAAAACTGGCTCAAAGTCCACTAGAAATCTTAGGCAAAAACAATGCCCAAACCCTCAAATTTATAGGGCTAGAAAAACTAGCCGTTGGGGTCTGTCAGGCCTGTCGGTCGACCGCCCGGTCGACCGCCAACGGTTAGAAATCCGACCGTTGGGGCTGCGGTCGACCGTCCGGTCGACCGAAACCTCTGGAACAGAGAGTCAGACTCTCTGCCGGTCGACCGCCCGGTCGACCGGGGCATTTCCAGAGAGCAGACCTCGGTCGACCGGCCGTCCAGCCAGAACAAGCGTGCACGTTTGTGCACGTCGGTCGACCGATCCGGTCGACTGACTTCAGCCCCAGTCGACTTGGTCGGCCGACTAGTCGACTGGCTGAAGCCTGGAACAGAATTTTGGGGATTAAAATGTTGGTCATTTGTAACTTAATAAAATCCCATAAATACACAGAAAATCTACAAAAATAGTTTTACCAATATACTTTGATAACAAACATGCTTGCACAAAATCACGGCATGTTATAAATGATTTTGGACTATTTTTGTAACTTTGAAATATTGGTTCAAAATGAAAACTGTATTTTTCCAAAACTTGTTTTTTCAAAACTTCACAAATACAAAAACAAGATATTCTAAACACTTTTAAAGCATATGGTGTATGGATATGATTCACTACACAAACATGGTGAAATATCTATGTTTTTGACATTAAGCTCTAAACTTGTTTTGGTTAAAACATGTAAATATTGAATACCAAAAACAAAACATGTATTTTCTAAAATAGAAAATCTTTTGTAAAAACAAAACTATCAAGAGTGTGTGTGTATATGTACTTGAGCAATCCACCAACTACTCTATCCTTTACATTTTATCTAAAATAAAATCTTTCAAAACAAACCTAGACACAAGTCTTCATCTTCTTGAAGTCTTTACTTGAAGCCTTCTTGACTTGGTCCAAACACCGTGCTAGCTCCAAAACTTGACTTTAAATCCTTTGTTGAAGCTATGCACCAACTAAGATCTTGATCATGAATCTGTCACTAATTAAACACAAGATCATTAGTAAACATAACTACATGAGTTAATCATCATCAAAACTAGAGTGATGGGCCTCGGGCCAACAGATTTAACATTCAGTTCAAGATGAATTCTTAAAAAAAAGGTTAACTTTTCCAAACAATCTTATTTGCTTTACTTAAGACTTTCGAAATACAAGCTTAAGTTTTTGCTATGATCAAGTTGAGGTACTGAGATTTTCAAAGAAGAATATATCATTGAGTAGTAAGATAGTGATCCCGGATCTTCTTCATATATTAAAACAAACAACCAATCACTCTTCAAGCCTTTTAAAAATCATCTTTTCCAAAGCCTTCTCCAAGTTTTCAATTTTTCTTTAAATCATATCCCTACTCTCCATTCTCTTTCAACATATAAAAAAATACCAACACAATTCTTTGCTTTTGAAATAATACATCAAAAAGCTTTCATCGCATTCCTCCTCATGAATCACGACCTGTTAGCCCTAAACTACACGGTAATTCTCACTGCATTTACTAGCAATCAATTTTGGCGTCGTTGTCGGCGAGGGAACGGTGTAATTATTTTTAACAATTTTGGTATCTTGTTTCAGGGCCATCAAGAAATTAGATTTAGCGCTCAAGCATTGTAGGAGAAGACTTACTATTCTATGCCTCTACTCTAGAAAGTAGGAAACAAAATTTCAAGAAATTGTAGTGTAAAAGCTTGAAATTTTTTTGGACTACTAAAAATCTCTTTTTTGCAGGACATATTGCTTTGCAAAATACAGTTTTTTTGTATTAATTCTGCTATAACTGATATTCAATACCCTGTTTAGTTCAACAGTAATCTGGTTGATTGCCAATTGCTTAAAAAATGTTTAGAATTGCATCCTAGGCATTTATTTAATTATGTTTCTTTTACAATTACTGTTGAAGAAAGCTGGAGACAAGGTACGTTTGCATAGCATCTAGCATAGGAACATTCTTGGGTGATTTACTTGCTTTTTGATTGTTACTATTGCTTTATACTTGCACACTGCACAATCTGTTTTAAGGGCAAAACACCAAAATAAGATAAGGTGAGGAAGTCATTACCCTTCCTTAGCCCACAAACCATCTCCAAGCACGACAGCCTAAGCCTAACTTAAAATCTAATAGACATTGGCCTTAGGGACATCTTGAACTCATTAGGAGATTATCCTAAAGGGGAAGGTGTTAGAATTGACTCCTGCCAAATCAGTGTCTAAGGTCAAGGATTGAGGGGTGAAACCTTGAAGGTTGGTGGTTTGGCTTAATTAGGCCCGTCGCTTTTATGCGGATACCTCCCACCAATCTTGCCCTGACCTGGCTGATTAGCTTATGGTCAAAGTCTATATTACACCTCTTGTGGATAATCAAGCAGTTAAAAGTTGTCTAGTTTAAGGTAACCTTAGACTAAGCTTGGTTGTTTTTCTGTTAACTATTGGTGAACTTGTTTGTGGTAGTGTTGTGTTTGCAAGTGTGGTCGAGAGACCCAAATTTATCTAGGTTAACTAGAAACACTTCATCACTCAAGTTTGAACCGAAACCAAATCCGGTTATAGCTCAATCGACATCTTTGCAGGATAGGTTTTATCCCATTAGAACCACACTTCCATCTTGCATTCAACTTCCATCGGTTGGTGAACACAATTTTGAGCTCAAGCCTCAGTTCATCAACACACTCCCTAAGTTTTATGGCTTAGAGTCCAAAGATGCTTATTTCTTCATAAGAGAATTTGAGAAAGTATGCTTAATGATGAAAATCCCACACCTTATAGATGATGTTATTAGGTTGAGATTTGTCCCATTTGCTCTTAAGGACTTAGCCAAGAAATGACTTTATAGTTTAACAGCTGGCTCTATCACATTATGGGATGGTTTCATCAAGGTCTTCTTGAAGAAATTCTATTCAATTCATAAGACCGCTCTCATTAGGACGAATATCATGCAATTCAAGTAAGAACCTAGTGAACCATTTTAGAGGTACTTTAAACGCTTCAAAGACCTTATCCAATGTCCTCGTCATGGAATAGAGAAATGACAATAATGCCAAATCTCTATGACAGTTTAGACTACTCAACCAGACCCTCTTAGAAACCATATGCCAAGGGTGATTCTTGCAAAAGGATGAAATGAAGGATGAGATTTATATGAGAATCTACCTGAAAAGACCATCCAATGGAACCAACTAATGAAAACTCTAGGAATTCAAACTCCATCTCTTCAAAAGGGGGTCTCTATTCAATTGAATCATATATAACTGCCGAGGCTAGAATAGTAATCCTAGCGAGAAGACTGCAAGGTTTAGAAACTAAGGAACCAAGTCTAGTCAACTAAGTCAGCCCAACCAATTTCCAACTCTGGGCAGTACTTACTATCAAGCCATGATCATGTGTTTGAGAAGTGTCCTATATTTCAAGCTCAGCAACAATTTCCTAAACCGATGAATGCGGCCTTATCAAGGACGAACAATAATCCTTATGTACAAACATACAATCCTGGCTGGAGAAATCACCCGAATTTCTCAGGGAGCCAAAATAACAATGACCCCTCACGATCAAACCATTCAAACCACTTCCAACATTCCAATAGTTCTTCCAATCATCAACCCAACATTTCAAATTACCATTACAATTATTCCAAACATCCACCCAAATTTTCAAATTATCAACAAAACTTTCCAACCAAGCTCCACAATCTTCCTTTCAGAATCCTCAACTTGAGAGGAGAATGACTGATTTTGAGAGAAACATGAAAAGGTACATGAAGAACCAAGATTCTCTCATGTAAACAATATAGAGGCTAGAGGTTCAAATGAGCCAATTAGCCAATCCACAGAATGAGAGGCTAAAGGGTACCTTACCCATTTAGCCAGTAATGAACCCTAGGAATTCTCAACAAGCCCATTTGGATGAGGATCAATCATTGAATCAATATAATGTTGTTTATACATTGAGGTCAGGAAAGAAAGTTCATAATCAAGTGTCAACACCATCCAATTCCATTCAGCACAAGCAAACACAAGCATCCACCTATCTAGTCCCAATCTTTCCAAATCTGATGAATCTGAACAGATAAGTCAACCAGTCAGGTGCACAAGTTTATAGTACCATTTCCTAATAGGCTGAAAATAATAAGCAGAATCCACACATGGATAAGAAAATTGAGATATTTAATCAAGTGAAGATAAATGTGCCACTTCTTGATGCCATCCAACAAGTCCCATCCTATGCAAAATTTCTTAAGGACATGTGCACCAAGAAGAGAAAGACTAATATTCCCAAGAAAGTCTTCTTAGCCACTAATATTAGTGAGCTACTGTCGGGTCTGATCCCTATCAAGTATAAGGATCTGGGTTATCCTATCATTGTCTGCACTGTAAGACAAGCCGAGATTAGTCGTGCACTTCTTGACTTGGGGAGCAAGTATTCACTTGCCCCTTTCTCAGTTTATCAACAATTCGGGTTGGGCGATCTTAGTCCAACTCGAGTCATTATCCATCTGGCTGACCGTTCAGTGAAAGTTCCCAAGAGAAAAATAATGATGTCCTTATCTGGGTCGGGGAGTTTTTCTACCCCGTTGATTTCATAGATCTGGAGACATAACCTGTGTCCAATCCTAGGGCTTAAACTCTTGTTATCCTAGGGCAACCCATTCCTTGCTACTGCCACTGCTATTATCAACTGTAAGAATGGGTCCATGAGATTAACCTTAGGGGATATGACTAGAGAAGTCAATGTCTTCAACCTAGGAAAGTAAACCCGTGATGTTGAGGATCAAACATTTGAAATCAACCTCATTGAGAACTTGACAAGTGAACATGGAGAAGAATTGGAATTAAAAACTAATTGTGACTTTGAGTTGAGTCTAAAGACTTTAACCTTGATCAAGTTGTCGAGTCTGTTGTGAATTAGGCCTCGGACCCTATTTCACCAAATATGGAGCCAATAAATTTGAGTCATCCTTTCAGTGAATGTTCCCCTTCCTTAGAATTAAAAGGCTTACCTGCACATCTCAAGTACGTCTACCTAGGCGAATAAGAGACCTTTCCTATCATAATTGCCTCTCGTTTTAAATGACGGGCAAGAAGAGAATATTAAAATAATTCTGAGAAAACATAGGGAAGCCATTGGTTGGACTATGACTGACATAAAGAGATTGAGTCCGACCATAATTCAACATTGCATTCATCTCAGTGAAGAAGCGACACCGAAAAGAGACTCATAGTTTAGGTTAAACCCTATAATGCAAGAGGTTGTTTATGCTGAAATTGTGAAGCTCTTAGATAATGGGATAATCTATCCCATCTCTCATAGCCAATTGGGTCAGTCCTGTCCACGTGGTTTCAAAGAAATCTGGTTTCACCGTGGTGGAAAATAAGAACAAAGAGTTGGCCTAAACTCGACTTCCCACGAAGATTCGAGTTTGTATTGACTATAGGAAGCTTAATGCAGCAACTTGTAAGGACCATTTTTCGCTTCCCTTCATTGATCAAATGTTTGAACATTTGGCTGGCCATGAGTATTACTGTTTCTTGGACGGTTACTCGGGGTATAATCAGATTCTCATTGCTCTAGAGGACCAAGAAAAGACTACTTTCACATATCCATTTGGACATTGCTTATAGTTGAACGCCTTTTGGGTGGGGCAACGCCCCAGCAACGTTTCAACATTGCATGTTAAGTCTTTTCTCTGATATGGTAGAACGATTCTTAGAAATCTTCATGGATGATTTCTCCATCTACGGAGATTCATTCACTCAATGTCTCACTATCTAGAACTTGTTCTCCAACGTTATGCTGAGAAAAATTTGACACTTAATTGGGAGAAATGCCACTTCATGGTAAGACATGAAATTGTCTTGGCTCATGAAATCTCTAAGAAAGGAATTGAAGTGGATAAAGCTAAGATTGAGGTTATTGTTAAGCTCCCCATGCCAAATACGTGAAGGATATTCGATCCTTCTTAGGACATGTCAGTTTCTACCGAAGATTTATCAAGGACTTTAGCAAGGTTACTAGACCCTTGACTAATCTTTTAGTTAAGGATGTGTCCTTCACTTTTGATGATGAATGTATAAATTCTTAGGAGAAGCTTAAGAAAAAGTTATTTCTGCACCAATCATATCTGCACCGGATTGGTCTAATTCGTTCGACATCATGTGCGATGCTTCTGATTTTGCCATAGGCGCTGTCCTAGGGTAGCGCATTGATAATAAGAAGCGTGTGATTTATTACTCTAGTAGGACTCTCAACGATGCTCACACTACGACTGAGAAGGATTCTTGGCAGTAGTATTTTCTCAGAGAAATTTTGTCCTTACCTACTAGGGTCCAAAACCACAATTTTTACGATTATTCTGCACTAAGATATCTCATGATGAAGAAGGGTGCCAAGGCCTGACTCATTCGTTGGATCCTCCTTCAAAAATTTGATCTCAAGATTCGAGATAAGAAAGGCATAGAAAATGTCATTGATGACCATCTCTCGCATAATCCAAACTTTTCATGCAACGAATTGCCCATAAATGATGACTTTCCTGATGAAAAACTCTTAGTTGTCTTTAGGAAATCTTGGTTTTCCGATATAGTGAACTACTTAGTCACAAACCAAACTCCATCTCATTGGTCTAAAATGATGTATACCAGCTCTTATCTTAAGTCCGGTATTTCTTTTGGGAGGAACCATATCTTTTCAAGTACTGTTTCGGCCAAATCATTAGGAGATACATTCCCGATGAAGAAATCAAGAGTGTTTTGTCCTTCTGTCATGAGCTTGCATGCGGTGGACACTTTAATCCCTGCAAAACTGCTGAAAAGGTGTTACAAAGTGGGTTCTATTGGCTTATTTTGTTCAAAGATGCTTATGAATTTGCAAGACGTACCCTAGATGCCAAATGGTAGGAAGGATCTCGAAACGAGATATGATGCCCTTCAACTCAATTCTAAAAATAGAACTCTTGATGTTTGGGTATTGACTTTATGGTTCCTTTTCCTAACTCTTTTGGAAACCAATACATATTGGTTGCTGTGGGACTATGTGTCCAAGTGGATAGAAGCCATTCCAAGCAAAACTAATGATAATAAAGTTGTCATCAAGTTTTTGAAAGAGAATATTTTCTCACGCTTTGGAAACCCTCGTGCTATCATCAGTGATAATGGCACTCATTTTTGCAATAAATCTTTTGAAGCTCTTATGCGAAAGTATGTCATAACTCACAAGTTGTCCACACTTTATCATCCTCAAACCAGTGGGCAAGTTGAGGTCTTCAATAAATAAATCAAGTTTACTTTGCAGAAGACTGTGAATCAAATCGAAAAGATTGGTCCACCAAACTTGTAGATGCCCTATATGCTATAGGACCGCTTTCGAGATGATTCTAAGAATGTCTCCTTATAGGTTAGTCTTTGGGCAGGCTTGCCACCTACCCGTGAGTTAGAGCACTGGGCCTTATGGGCAATCAAGCAACTAAATTTGATTTGAATAAGGCCGGTTACCTTCGAAAATTACAAATTCTGAATTAGAGGAGTTAAGAAATGAAGCCTATGAAAATGCTAAGATAAAAAAGATAGAGTTAAGATTTTTCATGATAAACATATCATAAGAAAATATTTGTCCTTGACAAAAAGTCTCACTCTATAATTTTAGGCTTCATCGTTTTCCAGGAAAGCTAAAGTCAAGATGAACTGGGTCATTCGTTGTTAAATTCGTGTTTCCACATCGTGCTGTAGAGATGAGTGACACCAAGAATGGAAATGATTTTAAGGTCAACGGTCAACGCCTTAAACCATTTTTGGAATCGGTGCCGGTAAATGAAACGGTTATGGGTCTTTTTGACCCAGAGTATCGGTAACTTTACCTCTTTTACATTCCATTCATACATCTATACATTTCTTTCATACATTAGGGATAATGCATGAGATAGGTGTGTGGGAGGGGTCTAACATGATTAACATTGTTTAAAAAAATAATAAAAAAATAAAAAACTTTTGGGAAAAAAGAATAGTATTTTGACATATTTTTTGTAAGAAATTAAGTCAATTTTAAGAAATAGAGAATCATAATTAGGATTTTTTATACTTGGTCAAAATAGATGACTTGTTTGATTTCTAGGGTTAGGAGGAAAATTTGAAAAAGTAATTTAGTTTTGATCTTTACCCTGATGAAATATGACACTTTATACACTTACACACTTAGGGTACAAAAACAAAAATCTTATGCCTTATATATAAAAAAGGAAAAAGAAAGAAAAAGAAAATATATTTATTTAAATCCTCTGATTAAGTTGGGTACTTGTGCCTCATAAAGCATAAATATTCATGCCTAAAATGGGTATATTTCATAAATAAAAATCTTTAATTTTGTGGTCTTGTTTGCGTGAGTGCTTAAGTTCTTAAGGTGTTTTTTCACCCGGTGCCCTAAGACTATCCGTTTGGGTGTCACCGACTAAAGGCTCGTTACATGAGCAGATTAGAAAGCCTAATAGAACTAAGGAATAATATTACCAAAAAAAATAATAACTAAGGTATAAGAGTTAAAGTTAAAAGAACCCTTAGTCAAAATTACACGGCCACGAAGGTGCATATGACTTAGGGTAAAGTAATAGACTAGATGAGAAATATAATTTGACTCCTTACTTTGATTGATAACACATTTTTGAATAGAGACAAAGTTTAGGAATGAAAAATTTGATTTTCCTATAACTTATAAGTTACTTGAACTCTTACAATAATACCTCAAATATTTTTTCTTTTACAAAAATGCTTTTAAAAAATACTAGCACTTTTCTCTTTCTTTAAGGATTTTGTGGGTATAATCTACTGAAAAACCCTCACGAGACAAAACTCGTCCTCTAGTGGTAACCTAAAGGTTAAAGGCTTGCTGCACATGATCAGTGTAATCGAGTGACATGCGAAAGTGGTTCAAATATTTCTTAGGATTAGTTTTCATGCTTTGCTCGAGGACGAGCAAAAGATAAGTATGTGGTGTGATTGGTATGTTATTAGTGTCTATGCACTGCAAAGTAGGACTTGATGAGTCTAGTAAGCGTCAATTTTGGGTGGATTTAGATGAGATAGTGCAAGGGTTATTGGTCACATATATTGCATATCTAATATCACATTCTCATGATATTGCCTAATAAATCATATATTTATCTTATTTTTTATTTTAATAATATGCACGCCCATTGCTAATAGGAGGTGGAAAAGAAATGAGCCCAAAAGACCACTTTAATTTTGATTTAAATCCTAATTAAAGAGGAGATAAATATTCAGGAAGATAGGATGACTCCAGTTGAAGATCAACGCATATCAGGGAGGACTACATCAAATAAAATCAGTTAATTTGATTTTATTTGAATCCAAATCAGTTAGCTTGAGGATCACTGAAGATTAGATCAGAATCAGAAAACTAACAGCAAATCCAGTCGGACAAAAGAGGACGAAATCACACGATATCAACATCGCCCTTCGGATGTGGCAATTTGGCCAAATCTTGGCCGTGGATCTGTGGTGAAAGCCGCGGAATCCGCGGCCCTATGGTGGAGATAAGGGGAGCGTTTTCTCCCATTATATCCTCACTCCTCTCCCCTCTAGGTTTTTGCCTATAAAAGGCAGATTGCTTACTGAAGAATGTACCGAAGACTAGTTTAAATTTTATTTATTTTTAGGGTTTAGGATCATTGTTAGATAGTTAATGAGAAGTTGTATCTCAGTTTTTAATTTGTGGTTTAGTTCAACTGAGAGAGAGGAAAAGAGTGATTGTAATATGAAGTTGAAGTGACATCAATAAAGAATCAAGACTTCGCTTTTCTCCAATTCACGGGTATATTTTATTCATTTTCATCTCTTGTTTTAAGTAATTAGAGTAGCTAAATTTGTTTTTTTGGGCTCACTATCATCTCTCTTCGATCCCTCTTGTTTTGAATGATTTTTTATGTAAAGAACCCAACGGAATCATATGAATGCCGTAAACTAAGCCTTGCTTTTTGGAAAGTGTTCTTGAAGACACATGAGGATGGTTTGAATTTTAAAACTTTTATTTTTAAAAAACATCACTTGAACTATTTTTATTTCATACTTGAAAGACGACTTGATGATTTAACATTCAGTTTAATATGAATTCTTAAAAAAAAAAAGGGTTAATTTTTCAAACAATCTTATTTGATTTACTTAAGACTTTCAAAATTCAAGCTTAATTTTTACTCATGATCAAGTTGAGGCACTGAGATTTTCAAGAGAAGAAATATATCATTGAGTGGTAAGATAGTGAGCCCGAATCTTTTTCATATATAAA
>JAVJIF010024003.1:40000-58991 GCA_038442645.1 Agave tequilana | reverse complement strand
TTTGTGCTTTGAAAGTTCAGGTTTCAAAGAAAGACATCCTCATGTGCTTCAAGAACAAAGTTTAATTTAGGCATTATTCTGATTCAAAAGAGTTGCTTTCATAAAAATCAATCAAGAAAGGGAGAGAAGAGATTGATTAGTGAGCCAAGAAAATAATTTAGTTACTCATGATAAAAAGAAAACAAACAAGAAAATGAAATAAAAAATAGACATACCGAATTGAGTCGAGTTGAATAAGCAAGTTGAATCTCCTTTGATTGTCACTTCAAGGATGAATTACACACTCAGTTCCACTCTTCTCTCTTTGCTGGTCTAAACTAAAAAATATATGAGATACAGCTTCTCAAAACTATTTAACAATACTCCTAAAACCCTAAAAAAGATAAGAATTCTAATCCTAATCTTCGCTCCCTTTTCAGTGCAAAACTTGCCTTTTATAGGCAAAAATCAAATGGGGGAGGGTGTACGAAGATAGGGGGAGCAAACGCTTCCCCAACCATCACAACCAAGTCGCGAAAATGGGGTTTTGGCCGCATTTTCACGCCATGGTGTGGCAAGGTGGCCACACCTGGTTTGGTGGGGTCTCGCTCGCTTAGTGATTCCCTTTTATCTCTTATTGGTTTTCCCCCTTTCAGCTCTAGGATTTGATGAAACAGCCTTTTGATCTTTAGCTTTAATTACTTGATTTGGGAAGATTCATTTAAACCAATTTTCAACCTCTCTGATTTGTCATGATCTGCCCTGATTTTCTGATTTCGAATTAATTCTGAATTATATCAGAATTTGATGGCTTTTGAAACTCGTTTCTCTTCCCTTTCCTTTAGCAATGGGCCTGCACTTTATAAAGAAAAAATAAGACTTATTAATAGGATTTATAAGATAATAAACTGATAGTGTGACAATATATATGCAATTTATGTGACCGATCACACCCCCACACTTATCTTTTGCTCGCCCTCGAGCAAATATCAAAACTAATCCTAATCAATTATTAGATCACTTTCGCAGGTCACTCGATTGCACTGATCATGTGCAACAAGCCGTTAAACCTCTAGGTTACCTCTAGAGGACTGTTTTGTCTCGTAAGAATTTTCAGTGGATTGCACAACAAAATCCATAGAAAAAAGAGAGAAAAATGTTAGTATTTTTCGAAAAGCATTTTGAAAAGAGAGAAAATGTTTGAAGTATATTTGTAAAATTTTATATAATCTATAAATTATAGGAATATCGAACTTTTCATTCTTACACTTAGTCTCTATTCAAAAATATGTCATTAATCAAAGTAATGAGTCAAATTGTATTTCTCATCTAGTCTAGTACTTTACCCTGAGTCTTTTGCACTTTCGTGACCATGAAGTTTGACTAAGGGTTCTCTTAACATTAACTCTTATGCCTTATTTATATTTATTTTTGGTGGTATTTATTCCTCAATTTCATAAGACTGTCTAATCTGCCCATGTAACCAGCCTTTAGTCGGTAACACCCAAGCCAGACAGTCTTAGGGCACCAGGTGAGAAAACACCCCTAATGACTTAAACTCAATCGACAACAAGGCCACAAACCTAAACATTTTATTTATAAAATGTACCCCTTTAAGCGCTGAATACTTATGCTTCATGAGGCACAAATACCCGGCTTATCAGTGGATTTATATATATTATATATTCAAACTTATCTAATTATCTTTTGCATAAATACCAAGGCTTTCTTAGGCCAAAGCACTTAGCTAATCAATAATTAGAATTTGTTTATTTTTTATAGATATACATATTTTTTTTTCTGTTTTTATAAGGCATAAGAATCTTTGTTTTTGAACCCTAAGTGTGTAAGTGTATAAGGTGGCATATTTCTTCAAGGTAAGATCAAGACTAATTTACTTTCATCAATTTTCTTCCTAACCCTGAAAATCAAACATGTCATCTTATTTTGACTAAGTATAAGAAATCCTAATTATGATTTTCCTATTCCTAAATTGACTTAATTTCTTACAAAAAATATATCAACATATTGTTCTTTTCTTTCAAAAGTTTATATATTATAATATATATATATATATATATATATATATATATATATATTCTTCTTTTTTTTTTAGTTATATTAGTCATGTTAGAGCCCTCCCCCACACTTAGCTCATGAATTGTCCCCCATGTATGAAAGAAATGTATAGATGCATGAAATGGAATGTAAAAAGGTGTATAAAAATTTATATATATATATATATATATATATATATATATTATATATATATATATATATATATATATATATATATATAAAATATATAGTATACAAAAATATGTACAATATCATGTTTCTCCCACACCTAGATCTTTTTAGGTCTCCACCCCTCTAGCTCTCTTCCCAATATTCTAATGGGTTATCTTTATAGGGCATAGTAGGGAGGTCAATCTTTTGTTGTTTTAACTCTCTTTCTCCCCATCTCCCACTCAAATCTTTAAACTTTTCTTCCTCATATTTCTACACCCATTATTCAAAAATTGATTACCATCACACTTCTCAGTTGAACTTCCTCACTATGAATGCTTTAGGAACTTTAACTCAGTTCCATACATCTTCTCAAAACTTAGATCAACACTTCCCCTGGAGGGTGTATTTAACCAAAATATCCCTAGTCGGTTCATCCAAACACATGAGTTCTTCTTCGCAAGGTTTTCAAAAAGTTGATCAATCAGAGGTTCTTGAATTATATTCTTATGCGATATATCATGGGTTGGCTCATCGAAAGTGAAGATATTCAAATCAATTTTCTTTTTTAAAGGGGCTCTAAATTAGGATCTCAGACATTACCTTCTCATTAATATAATCACATTCATTCTTAAATAATTCATCAAGAAACAGAGACTCATTCTTAATACCTTCACTTTCTTCATCACAATTATTTTCAACAAAGTTTACCTCAAACGTTTGGTCTCTTATCTTACGAGGTTGTTTTCTAGATTGAAGACATTGACTTCTCTAGTCATGTCCCCCAAAGATTAACCTCATAGACCTATTCTTACAATTGATAATTGCATTGATAGTAGTAAGGAATGGCACCCTAGGATAACGGGAGTTTGAGCCCTAGGATTGGACACAGGATGTGTCTAAAGAACTATAATATCAACTGGGTAGATAAACTCCCCGACCGGTAGAAGGACATCATTAATTTTCCCCTTTGAAACTTTCACAGAACGGTCAGCCAGTTAGATTGTGACTCGAGTTGGACTAAGGTCGCCCAACCCGTGTTTGTTGATAAACTGAGAATGGAAGCAGGTTGATACTTGCCCCTAAGTCAAGAAGTGCATAACTAATCTCGGCTTGTCCTATAGTGCTGGCAATGTGGGACAACTCGGCCTTATACTTGAAAGGGATCGGACACGACAGTAGCTCACTAATGTTAGTGGCTAAGAAGACTTTCTTCGGTACAGTAGTCTTTCTCTTCTTGGTGCACATGTCCTTAAGAAATTTTGCGTAGATGGGACTTGTTGGATGGCATTAAGAAGTGGCACATTTATCTTCACTTGGTTGAAGATCTCAATTATCTTGTCCATGTGTGAATTATGCTTGTTATTCTTCAGCCTATTAGAAAATTGATACTGTAGGCTTGTATACCTGACTGGTTGACTTATCTATTTAAGATTCGTCAGATTTGAAAGGATTAGGACTAGATGAGGTGGATGCTTGAGTGTGATTGTGCTGAATGGGATTGGATGGTGTTGACACTTGATTATCACTTTCTTTCCGACCTCAATGTATGAACAGCATTGTATTGATTCAATGATTAATCCTCAGCCAAATGAGCTTGTTGAGAATTCCTAGGATTCATTATTGGCTAACTGGGCAAGGTACCTTTTTGCCTCTCATTCTGTGGATTGGCTAATTGGCTCATTTGACCCTCTAGCCTATGAATTGTTTGCATGAGGATCTTTTGGTTCTTCATGCATCTTTCATATTTTTTTCAAAATCAGTCATTCTCCTTTCAAGTTGAGGATTCTGAAAGGAAGATGGTAGAGCTTAGTTGGGAAAGTTTTGTTGATAATTTGAAATTTGTTAGGAGAATTGTGAGGGTAATTTGGAAAGTTAGGTTGATGATTGGAAGAACTATTGGAATGATGGAAGTGGCTTACATGATTTGATCGTGGTGGTCATTATTTTGTTAGCTCCATGAGAAATTTGGGTGATTTCTCTAGCTAGGATTGTACGTTGGTGCGTAAGGATCATTGTTCGGCCCTTAAAAAGGCCACATTCATCAGTTTTGGAAAATGTTGTTGAGCTTGAAATATAAGATACTCCTCAAACACATGATCCATTGCTTGACAGTATGTACAACCCAGAGTTGAAAATTAGTTTTGCGCTGACTTGATTGACTGGACTTGATTCCTTAGTTTCTAAGCTCCAGTCTTCTCGCTAGGTTAGCTAACTTAGCCTCGTGAGCTATGGATGATTCAATAGAATAGGACCTCCTTTTGAAGAGATGGAGTTTGAATTTCTCGAGTTTTCACTAGTTGGTTCCCATTGGATGATCTTTTCAGCTAGCTTCTCATATAAATCCCATCATTCATTCTCATCCTTCTGCAAGAATTCCTCTAGGCACATGATTTTTAAGAGGATCTTGGTTGAGTAGTCTAAACCGTCATAAGAATTTTGACATTGTCGTCATTTCTCTATTTTATGATGAGACACTGGACAAGGAGATCTTTAAAGCGTTCAAAATACCTCTAAAACGGTTCACTAGTTCTTACTTGAACTGCATGATGTTTTTCCTAATGAGAGCAGTCTTATGAATTGGATAGAATTTCTTCAAGAAGAACCTTGATGAAGCCATCTCAGGATGTGATAGAGCAGGCCGCTAAGCTATAGAGTTATTTCTTGGCTAAGTCCTTAAGAGCGAATGGAACAAATCTCAACCTAATAGCATCATCTACAAGGTATGGGTTTTCATCATTAAGCATACTTCCTCAAATTCTCTTATGAAGAAATAAGGATCTTCGGACTCTAATCCATAAAAACTTAGAGAGTGTGTTGATGAACTGAGATTTGAGCTCAAAATTGTGTTCACCAACCGATGGAAGTTGGATGCTAGATGGAAGTGAGGTTCTAATAGAATAGAACATATCCTGCAAAGATGTCGGTTGAGCCATAACTAGATCTGGTCTTGGTTCAAACTTGGGTGGTGATGTGTTTCTAGTCAACAGATGAATTAGGGTCTCTTGACCACACTTGCATACACAAACACAATCCACTCACAACAAGTTCACCAATAGTCAACAAAGGAAACAACCAAGCCTAGTCTAAGATAACCTTGACCTAGACAACTCCTAACTAGTTGATTGTCTACATGAGGTATAATGCAGATTTTGACCATAAGCTAATCAGCCAGATAGGCAAGATTGGTGGGAGATATCCGCGCAAAAGCGACGGGCCTAATTACCAAACCGGCCCTCATTCCCTGTCCTTAAACACTGATTTGACAAAAGTCAAATTCTAACACCTTCCCCATTAGGATAATCTCCTAATGAGTTCGAGATCTCCCAAGGCCAACGTCTATCAGATATTAAATTAGGCTTAGGTTGTACGTGCTTGGAGATAGTTTATGGGCTTAAAGAAGGGTAATAACTTTTCCACCTTATCTTGATTTGGGTTTTGCCCTTAAGATTTATTATATAAAGTGTGCAAGATATAGAAAAGTAACATTCACAAACAAATATTATCCAATGTTTCCTAAACTATATGCTATGCATACGTTCCTTGTCTCCAGCTATCTTCAACAGTAATCATAAAAAAACGTAATTAGATAAATGCCTAGAATGCAAGTCTAAACGTCTTTAAGCAATTAACAATCAATCAAATTACTGTTGGATTAAAAACAGGGAGTGTGAATATCATATATAGCAAAAAAAACACATAAAAACTGTAATTTTGCAAAGCAATATGTCGTGTAAAAAGAGTTTTTAGTAGTCCAAAATTTTAAGTTTTTGCACTGCAATTTCTTGAAATTCTGTTTCCTACTTTTCAAAAGTAGGGGCACAGAATAGCAATCTTCTCCTGCAAAGCTTGAGCGCTAAATCTAATATTGACGTCCCTGAAATAAGACACCAAACTTGTTAGAAAATAATTACACCGTTCCCTCCCCGACAACGGCGCCAAAAATTGATTGCAAATGAAAAAGCAATGAGAATTATCGTCTAGCTTTAGGCTAACGGTCGTGTCCACGAGAAGGCATGCGATAGAAGCTTTTCGATGTTTTTTAAATAACAAGCAAAGAATGGTGTCGATATTTTTTATGTTGAAAAGAGAATGGAGTGTAAGGAAAGTGATTTAAAGAAAATTGAAAACTTGAAAAAGGCTTTGGAGAAGATGATCTTTTAGAAAATTGTGAATATTGTTTGGTTGTTTTTATATATAAAAAAAGATCTGGGCTCACTAATCTTCTACTCAACTACTTACCTATCTCAAGAACATTTTGGTGCATCACTTTTATCATAGGCCAAAACCTTTAGTTTCCTTTAATGTTCAAGCAAAACAGATAAGATGGTTTTGTTTAAATCTTAAGACCTTTCTTGACACATCATTAAAAAGAGAATGTTAAACCATCAATCGCGAAGAAGCAAGTATAGAATAAAAATAGTTTAAAATATTTTTGCTTTAAAAGTCCCAAGTTAAAAGAAAGACATCCTCATGTGCTTTCAAGAAAATTTTTTAACTTAGGCATTATTCTGATTCAAAGAGTTCTTTCATAAAAATCAATCAAGAGAAGGAGGGAGAAAAGATTGATTAGTGAGCCCAGAAAATGGTTTAGTTACTCATGATAAAAAGAAAGCAAATAAAAGATGAAAATAAATATAGACATACCGAATTGGGTCGAGTTGAATAAGCAAGTTGAATCTCTTTGATTGTCACTTCAAGGATGAATTACATACTCAGTTCCACTCCTTCTCTCGTTTGGTCTAAATTAAAAAGTAAATATGAGATACAACTTCTCAGATTATCTAACAATACTCCTAAAACCCTAAAAATGAACAAGAATTCTAATCCTAGTCTCGCTCCCTTTTTCAGTACAAACTGTGCCTTTTATAGGTAAAAACCAAACGGAGGGTGTACGAAGATAGGGGGAGCAAACTCTCCCCCAACCATCACAGCCAAGCTACGAAAATGCGGTTTTGGCCGCGTTTTCGTAGCCATGGTGTGGCCAGGTTGCCACACCTAGTTGGTAGGTCTCACTCGCTTAGTGATTCCCCTTTATGTCCTACTGTTTTTCCTGTTTCAGTTTCAGAATTTGATAAAACAGCCTTTGATCTTTGGCTTTAACCACTTGATTTGGGAAGATTCATTTTAAACCGATTTTCAACCTCTCTGATTTACCATGATCTGTCCTAATTTTCTGATTTTGAATTAATTTTGAATTAAATCTAAATTTGATGGGCTTTTGGGCTCGTTTCTCTTCCCTTTCCTTTAGCAATGGGCCTGCACTTTATAAACAAAAATAAGACTTATTAATAGGATTTATTAGATAATAAACATGGTAGTGTGACAATATATATGCAATATATGTGACTGATCATTAGCCTCCGCCCATTTGGAGAAGTAATCAGTTATGGCTAAGATAAACCAGTGTCCTTTGGATGAAGGTGGGCTAATAGGACCAACCACGTCCATTTCTCCTCACATTTCAAATGTCCATGAAGAAGTCACAGGATGAAGATGTCCTTGTGGCTTGATGAATGAAGTCACCATGAATTTGACAAGTGTGGTATGACTTAGCGTAAGCGATGACATCAAGGATCATCTTTGGCCATAATATCCCAGTATTTCGGAGTCGACTCCAAGTTTGGACTAGGTTGGTGAGCTCGCACACATACCGTCATGAGCCCTTTGAGTGCTTCCTGGGCCTCTTTATATGATAGACAGCGGAGGAGGATTCCATCATTCGATCGGCGATATAATGTTCTTGTGATCGCATTATAGTAGAATTAGGGGCTTTCCTTCTAATGGCACCGCCTCTTTAGGGTCATCGAGTAGAATGTCGTACAATGCGTAGTCGATGTATGGGAATCGCCAATTCCTGAGCTCTAGACCTACTGAAGTCTCTAGAGCTTCTTTGACTTGAAGGTCCCCTGTTGGCATTTGCTTATCTTCAAGGTGAACTTCGGGCAGTACAAGTCATGGCTGCAGATGAGTACTTTCTCTGCCGCTCCCGGCTGGGAGAGCCAAGGAAGCGGCGAGGGATACCAATGCATCTGTATGCGCATTTTGTGCTGGCGAGATACATGGTCAATGTAAAAGTTCTAAACTTCCCTACCATGTGGATGGTTGCGTTATGATAGGATACTAAGTCTTCATATCTGACTTCGTGCTCCCCGCAAACCTGATTTACGATGAATTTTGAATCACCGCACACTTCGAGATTTTTAACTCCAATCTCATCGCGATTTGTATCCCAATTAAGAGAGTGTTGTATTCCGCTACATTATTGGAACACGCTTAGTTAACGAGAATGCACGAGAAATTACATAGTTATGTGGGGAGACAAGCACTACCACCCCCACTCCCACTATGATATTTCCTCGGGACCCGTTCTTGATGCACCGTTGAAGAAGAGTTCCCCACCTGTCCTTCGAAGGACGTCTGGGTCAGATAAACTTCAGCGATCTCATCTGGGATATCTTTATAAAGTTTGATTATTCTTGGATCTGGATGTTCAGCCAAGAAGTCTGCCGCTGCTTATCCCTTTACAGGCTTTTTGTGGTAGAAATTGCATCTCGTATTGGGAGAGCAATATGGCCCATTTGCCAATCGACCATTCAGCGATGATGGCTTCATCATTAGAAATCTTAACTGATTGACTTTTGATATAATGTGTATAGTTTGACCCACTAGGTAGTGTCGCATCTTCTGGATGGCGAACACCAACGCCAAGCATTCCTTTTCGATCAGTTGTATTGATTTCAGCTCTGATCATGATTTTACTTAGGTAATAGATTGCCTGCTCATGTCCCTGATTATTATTCTGGGTTAGCAAAGCCCTAGAGAATAATCAATACCTTGAATGTATATGAGGAAAGGTTTTCCTGACACCGGGAGCTGTAAGTACCGGTGGATGCGTGAGGTGTTCCTTGTTTTTTCTCGAACGCTTGTTGGTAAGCATCGCCCCAATGAATGAAACACCCTTCTTCATCATCAATTTGATGAAGGGTTGGCATCATCCTGAGAGATTTGAGATAAACCTCCGAATATAGGCTAGTTGCCCTTGCAATCTTCTAAGCTCTCTAAGATTCCTTGGAGGTTACATTTCTTGGATGGCGCAGACTTTCTCTAGGTCGAGATGGATTCCTTTAGATGTCATGAACAAACTCAAAGAATTCACCTCTGGTTACTCCCAGGAAGGATTTGTGGGATTTATCTTCAATTGATGCACTCACATGATATCACATACTGTCTTCAGATCTGCTATATGATCACCTTTGACACGACTTTTCACTACAATATCGTCTACGTAACATTTCACTGTTTTGCATATATGCTCGTAGAAAAGTACATTCATAGCTTTCTGGTATGTCGCCTCCGCATTCTTCAATCCGAAGGGCATCACAGTATAGCAATACACCCCTAGTGGTGTCCTGAAGGATGTATGCTTCTCTTCATCAGGTACATCTTAATTTGATTATATTCAGAGAATATCCATGAAGAACATCCATTCGAACCCACACGTGTTGTCGATTATGACATCCGTGATTGGAAGGGGGAACTTATCTTTAGAACACGCCTTATTTAGATCAAGAAAATTATGCAAATCTGGATCTTCCCATTCTTCTTGGTGACAAGGACGATATTAGCCATCCAATCAGGGTGTTATTCTTTCCTGATGAAATCAAAGTCTTTAAGTTTCTTTACTTCTGACTGAATCGCTTTCATTATCTCTGGGCGGAACTGTCGTTATTGTTGATTGACAGGCTTTGCGTCCGGATTAATGTTGAGGCGATGCATAGCCACCTGAGGGTCAAGCCCAGGCATATCCTCGTAGTTCCAAGCGAAAACATCTATATACTCTAACATGAGAGGTATTAGATCTTCCTTCCTGGGAGGTGATAAGCTTTCGCTTATAAAGATGAGCTTAGGATTGGCCTCATCTTCCAGATTAATCTGGGTTACCTTATCCTTTATGGGTGGTTTCGTTATTCAAAGAGAATATCTCAAGAGTATTTAGGTGTTTGATCTAACGATCTGTATCTGACTAAATCATTTCTTCATCTGCATCTTCCGAGTGGCTTGTTGAAAACATATTTACCAAAAGTCTTGAAGATGTTGCCAACACTAATATCTGACTCCCACGATGATGTGCTGACGAGTGATTATAATACAATGATTCTTCAGACTCAGAGGCTGATGGGATTGGAATTGACACATAGCCCAACACCCCTGCGAGTTCGGTGATGATAATTAGGGGCTTTCCCTTTTGGAAGAAGGTCGTCCTTTGCCGAAGTTCAAGCCAAGACTACTTGTTAGGTCATACCCCATGTTCTCCATCATTCTGAGTACATTTGGCTCACGATGAGAGAACTGTGGGAGTTCAGTCTCGCTTTCTGAGTCTTCACAAATCGTGGTTTAGACTCGACTCTTCCGAAAAAAATCAAGTTTTTGACCTTTGCATCTTGCTAGGACATCGAAGAAGGATCCTTGCGCATCACTGACGCTTTGATATGCCATGATAGATGATCTCACTGATACATGCAATGTTGTCAGGGTATCTATTTTGCGCACCAAGGGTCATCATTTACATTGTACTAGTATCTGATAGTCAGAATCAGAAGCAAATACAAAAAAATAAGCCAAATCTAACTCTTCATTAATGTACCACTCGCCTACATTATTGGCGATGTTATTGACATCAACCTTATTAATGCTCGTTACAAGTGAATTCAGCTCCCAAAGACATTTTTCTTCTGCCTCTGGCTCGACATTAGCTTCATTACCAGGTCTAGTCCTCTAGCTGGGGATTCTTGTCTGTTTTTATAGAATTTTAGTACAGGAGGGGGTCTGTGAAGTAATTCTCTACCCCCTTGAACGGATGCCTCTCGGCAATCAACGTTCAGACTTTTTCATCTCCGTCAGCATATTTCATTACTTGATAGAGAGTAGAGGGGACGATGGAATTGCGATGAATCCATGGTCGTCCCAGCAGCAAGTTATATGAAGTGTCAGCATCAATAACATATCATGTCACCTCGATTCTCAGGTCCCCAATCTGGTATTTGAGTTTGATCTTTCCCATCGGGTGCGTACCATTGGCGTTGAAGCCATAAATGGTAGTCTGAGTAGCGCTCAATCGATGGATGGGGATTCCCAAGTGCTGCATGACCCGGCGGGGTATGATGCTCAACACAGACTCTGGATCCACTTGAATGCAGCTCATCTCAGATGATCCAATATACCCTGTGAAGTACAGGGGCCTATCATGCTTCCCCTTAACCTGCATGTCGTTTGGAGTGAAGGTTATGCAGGGGACATGTTGAAAGGTATGAAGGCATTTTTCATCATCTTGCTCCTCTGGTTTAACTGGAATCTGTGCCATGAAGGCTTCAACATCGGTTAAAGCTTCTCTTAGAGCTTCTCTTGTTGACTTGAACAGTCTCAGGAGCTCATAAAGGGTGATCTTGGCCGGAATGTTGGCCAACTGAGTCAAGACATCAAAGTGGTAAGGTGCTAAAGATCCCTCCGCTTTGTCTTGCAGGAGAGACTTGGCATATCAAAACTCCTTTTGCTTCTCCATGGGTTATTTCATGGATTGATTGGTTGGCTCTTGGGTGGGTTTATGCGGATTTGCCACCATTTCATCATACTTCTTTAAGTATGGCTGATCCAAGGAGTCCCTGTCACGAGCGGTGCATTCGGTTCTGCAGTAAGGACGATTGTCCTCTCCTCCGAATCAGTTAGCAAGGCAACATCGATTTTTGCTTTCTGGGAGGAAGCACACACCACATTGCAAGGTGAAGCTTTTGCTTTACCTCTGGACTTTCTATTGGTAATTTAGTCCATTACTGGCCTTCCACAAGGTCGGGATGAACCTACGTGATCTCTCCTTGAGAAGTAGGAATAGGTATGAGACCTTTCTCCTGCTGGTGGTGTGGATCTGTAATGACCACCCTTAGTTCCCTCTCGAAATGGGAACTACTCTGGCTGATGTTGGAAGCTGTACGCTGAATTGAAAAAATGAAATTATGTTAGCTGTCACCTTCTTCTGCTCCGTGTGGATCTTGAGCGCCTCTGCATCAATCAAAACTTCGAGGATGTCTTTGAAGTTGTAGCAACTCTTGGTAGGGTGCCCCAGCATCCTGTGGTATAAGAAGTAATTGGGTTGTCAGTCTTGCCCACCTCCTCAGCACGTCTAACTTTAGGAAGCTTCAGTTTGTTGCTCTTGTTAAGTAACTTAAACAACGAATCAACATGCTCATCTTTGAAGTACTGCTTGTTGGTGCATGGCTAGCTAGAAAAGCTACCCCCCTCGTCGGTTAGGGCTTAGAGGGAGACTTCATCTCTATCGCCAGTGTGTCCTTTTTAGCTTGGAAAGATGCTTCTGGCTCGTGTCTTGTCAACTTCTCGGGTCTGGGCTTGTTTTCTTCTGCCTTAACCCTGGCGACAATCTGCTCTGCCTACTCCCCTTCTGGACCAACTGCTTCCAAGTATGGCTTTCAGCTACTCCTATTTGAGTTAGGAGTAAGGTTTGTAAATTGTGGCGGCATGTTTCCACCAAGGTGGCCTGGGTCATGCCACTGGGAAATCGGAGTACCATATTCTGAAACCTCTCCACAAATGCTCTAACTGACTCCCCTTTCTATTGCCTCATCGCCAGAAGAGTTGCCATGATAACCTCTGAGTCATCTTCAAGAAGTGGGCAAGGAAAAACTTTTTTAGATCACCCCAGTTTTTGATAGAACCTTATGGGAGCTTCATGCACCATTCAAAAGCAACCCCTTTCAGGGTGCCGATGAAACAAACGTGCCAGGATGGCATCATTTGATACTACATTACCTGTTTGAGACTCAAAGTAGTATACGTGCTGGTTTGGTGACCCCTTAATGTCGAAGGTCTGTAAGGTCGGAGCCTTGAACTTGGGAGGGTACCGGACAAGATCCCACTCAGCCGGGTATGGTCGGACCACTCCTGCTTCTTGGAGGCCTTTTCGATTGGTGAGGGCCTCAAGACGCTGCTCCAGTTTGCGCATTCTTTTGGAATAAGTGCTCCCGTTCTTTGAATTGCCTTCCTCTTTGGATGGAGGTCTGAATGACTCAAAGTTGGAATGCTCTCCTCCTCGGTATATGCAGAAGATGAGCTTTCCTCTCCTTCTGTTTGCTTTTGGACTTCTTAGAAGGAGTCTTGGTCTCCGGAATCTTCATTTTATCCTCAAGAAATTGTGTGAGTATCTACTTGAGGGTGTCGATAGATTCTTATTGAGCGTGAATCATATCGAATTGCTCTCTCTGGACTTGGGCTTGCTGTTCAAAGCACCTGGCCATTTCTTCAGGAGTCCCTGCCATATGCGCAATAGCTTCTTTCTCTATGGAAGAGTTTGAGGCTTACGATTTCGCGATGGCAGAGTGTGTCTCACACACATCAATGCCCCGAACTAGGGCGTTATAGTCCATTGAGGCTATTACACCAGTCCGAGTGCGTGTATACCGAAACACTCCTTCCAGCTCCGTGTTGGACTCGTCGGAGCTAACTATTGGCTTCTTTTCCTTAGTCCTATTTGGCGTAGTGCTTAGACCCACCATATTTGTAGTAAATTTAGGGTACTCTGCATCAGAGAAGATTCTCCTCGTGTGGGAGCGATGCCTTTTGGCCGAGCGGGAGACTAACATAGATGATAACCGGTTGAACAATGACTGTTTGCTTACATGCGAGCTGTAGTGGCATTCAGAGAGCACTACTGTGATGAGCCATTCACAGCAGCATTGTGGAGTGATTTGATGAATACTCCTTTTATTTGTCAAGCAGTCCCTTAGATCCGTTGGAGGGGGGCCGAAGAGACCAGTCTCGAACCTCTGAGGATGAGGACTTTTTAGCTCCCTTCTGACCTTAGCTGTTGGAGTGAATGTTAACCTTGCGTCGCAACTCTGAGACGCAAGCCTCAGGGGCACAGGGTTCAGAGACGCGGAGTTCACGTTCTGTAGAACAGACGCGGCTTTCCCGTTTTTGCTTTGAGATGTGGGTCTCGTGTTTTTGCTGAGAAGAGACGCGAACCTCGCGTTGCTGATTGTCGCATTTGTCTGGCGACACTTAAGAAACGCGAACTTCATAAGTCCCGCATTCTGTCGTAGAGAAGCGAGTCTCGTGTCTCTGAGAAGAGACACGGACCTCGCATTGCTGAACATCGCGTCTGTGAGGTAGGGTCTCAGAAATGCGAGTCTCTTGGACTCTGCGTTATGGTATCCAGACGCAGATTTTGCACGTCTGATGTAGTTCAGAAGAGAGGCAGGCCTCGCATCTTGTATCTGCTGGACAGATAGTTTTTTCAGCTTCTTTCATCTATTGTCAACGTGCACGACGCCTTTATCGACGTTCAGCATTCCGGTTATGCTTCACAGGTTGTTGGGAACCCCCGATAACTTAGAGCTGAGGAATATTGAGAGAAGGGGCGTGGCAAGATTGGTCTTCAACCACGTTGGACTCGGGGGTATCGTGGGAGATGTTGATGCGAGCCATGCGCGCGACGCGACCAGAAATGGCATTGTTTGTGTAGGCCATCTTTGGGGAAGTCTTCGAAGAGACTTGGGAGCGGATCTCTAAGGAGACCCTGCGGTATTACCGCGCCACTCTGGGGCTCTTGGAGCCAGAAGAGAGAAACTCCTCATACTTTGCTTGGTCGAATTCTACGACAAGTGACGCGATCATCTTTCCTATAAAGTTGACGTCACCTTGCGCCATAACTTGCTCGTCAGCGAAGAAAGTAGTCCCCAGCAGAGTCATCATCTCTTGCACGGGGAGGAAAATTGAAAGCGTATTGCAAAATTTTCTTGAATCAATGAAAAGTTACAACAACTCAAATTCCAACTACAAGAGAGAGAAGACACTCAAGCTCAGATCTTCTCTTTGTTTAAGACTGGGTTCTTTACGTAGCGATGAAAAGAATCTTATTTTTCGTTTACCGGGTAAACATCAAACTTCTTCAAAACTCTTCTCCTTGGATCATAAATGGAGTAGCACAACTCATTTCCAATGAAATCTCAAAGAGACTTAGGCAAAAAACTTGAACTCAGCAAGTTTATATAGAAGAGTTGAACTCTTTGTAAAGCTAATCTTTCTTAGCTGAAAATTCTGACCCCTTTTTCAATAGCAGCTTTAGCTATTAATAGGGGTTCTAGGGGTAAAACTGTCCCTTAAAACCCTCCATAATGGGGGTTAACTTCCCTCTTTATGTGGGTAGTACTTGACCCAGTAATGAGGATAATTTTAACTGAGATGTAAGGCTCATTTGCAGTTGAAACGCGGGCTTGAGCTCTACGTTTAGCCATTGAGATGATGCAGGATACAAGCCTCGAGCTCCGCATTTAGGCACTGCTATAGTGTTGAAATGCAAGCTCAAGGCCTACGTTTTGGTACTGCAGAAGTATTGAGACGCGGGTCGCGAGCCTCACTTCTTGGCTTTGCAGTGATGATAAGACTCGGGTTTCAAGCATCACATCTTGGCTTTGTAGTGATGCTTAGATGCGGGTTTTGAGACTTGCATCTAGGCTTTGGAGGAATGCTGGGACGCAGGCTTCGAGCCCTGCGTCTTGGCATTGAATGAGTGGCTTTGATTAGCCTCGCGTCTGAAGTATGAACTCTGTTATCTGATGACTTGTCTTTAGTAATTTTTAGACAATCTACAATTAGTACTTCGAAGGAATAATCCAAATAAGAAAACCCTCTTATATATACCTTATATCTCATGTCACTATAACCTGAGTTCATACAACTCGAGTTGCCTATAAAATGAAACTGATAAAAGCCAATAAAAATTGATAAAACACAATAATCATTATATCACTAATCCTATTATTTTATTATTATTATTCATCCTAACCATATGTTTAGTTATATGTACTAGCTTTCCAGTGCATATACACCCACATATGAGTAAACCGGGGTTGTTATTGAAAACTGATGAGGAAACCAACAAATTATGTTTATGATGAGTCCCATGCGTACCCCGATCAACGACCCAAGATATTCCATTGCTGATACATAACCTACCGTGAGGCACAGGAGGGGAAGGGTTTTATTGTATTCCCATTTAGGAATGAGAGGTAATCGGGGTGGCAGGACACCTTGCGGAACACCTGGAAGCCCGCAGGTAGGACCGAGATTTTAGTTGCATAACATATCTAAAGCTATTGTAAATGCAATCATAATTTGAAGTCTATCAGTTTCCCCCGACCCGCTGTAAGTTGACCTTTTTATTAAGTTGATCTTTTTATTACAAATTTATCAGTATAAGAAATGAGTAGGAGAATGGTGCAAGGGTAACAGGAGTACATGAGTAACAGGGGCATAGGAGTAACGGGGATATATGATATCAATTATCAAATTCTCGTACTGTGAAAATCATGAGTGAAGTAATAACATAGCAAGTGTTAAATGATAACATGCAAGTGTCAGGTGATAAGTGATCATCATAGAAAGTGTTATACTGTCATATAATAAAATACAGGAAAATGGTACGGATACACAAAATCAGTACGAATACTGAAAAACAGTACAATTTCAGGAAAATAGTTTAATAAAGACTTCAAACTCTTCACAACCATCAATAAAATAATAATAGTTGAATTATTTAATTATCCAGGCGGGCTGGTCAAGCTAGAGTAAAGGCAGGCCATATCGGCGTTACACTGGGTATACAATAGAGCTTGATTCCAGGCAGAGTTAGCATGCAGTTCTAAATGCTAGAGCGCTCAGCGAGGCTATCGCTCGGGGCAAAGCGATTTATGAATGTTCAGAAAACGCTCATGGTGAAGGCACACATAAGGCGAAGCTAAACACACGGAGTGAAGTGGTGTATGAACGCTATGTTAACACATGATGAAGCCACGCTCGCAGGGAAGCTAAACGCACATGATGAAGCGACATATGAATGCTTTGCTAACACGTGACGAGGCCATGTTCGCGGCGAAGCTAAACGCGATCGGTGAAGCATCGAATGAACTCTCTGCTATGCATACGGTGAAGCTACGCTCGGGTGAGTTAGCTGTAAAGCAACTAATCGTTAAACTCGCCTCCTGACGGAGCTACGTAGAACCCAAAATTTATGCCTGATGGCCAAGCAAAGTGGGAGCATAGCTAAGTCATCCCTGATGAGACTATGCAATGAAGCTCGGCTCAAAGCGCACGACATAGCTAGTAAAACCAAAGGGTTTAAGCCCGAAGGCTAAGCAAAGAGGAAGCATAGCTAAGCTGTGACTAACGAGGCTACACAATGAAGCTCGGCTCGCAAACACACAGTGTAGTTAGGCTCCTGACAAAGTTAGAAAACTCAGAGAGTTTAAGACCGAAGATTGTAGTATAAAACCATAGAACGGTAAAGCCTGAAGGCTAACGACCACGAAGGGTCAACCAAGCACAGTTATAAAACAGATATCACAAGCAGTATATATATGTACAGTATTAAACTATGTTATTACAAGTATTCGACACAAAGATAAAAATACATCACACTGATATAAATACACAGTCCCAAAAATACAAATACAGTACAAGTACAAATACAATACAAGCTCGACGAGGCGAGAAAAAACACTCACCTAAAGCGGAACACGACGAGAACTAGAAAGAACGCCAATAATGTTAACGCGCAAGCACGTGGAAAAGAACGCCGGAGGCGTTAAATGTATGGAGGCGTTAGAGAAAGAAAGTGAAGAGAAGAGAGAAAAGAGAGAAGGAAGAAAGGAGAAGGGTGGCCATGGCCAGGGGTGGCCAGAGGGTGGTCGGCCCTAGGGAGGAGAGGGGGTTAAGGGTTTTGGTGATGGTGGTATTAGTGGTGGTGGTGAAGGTGAAAATGGTGGTGGTATTGGTGGATCATGGTGATTGGTGGTGTTGTGGTGGTGATGGTCTTAGATTTGTGAAGGAATGAGATGGTGAGGGGGAAATTGAAGGAGTGAAAGGAAGAATGAGGTGAAAGGAAGAATGAGGTGTGGGAGGTTGTAGTGGTGGAGAGGGTGCTAGATTTGAAGGGAGGAAGAAGATGGTGGTGGAGAAATTTTAGTGGAGATAAGGGTATTGGTGGTGGTGATTTTGGTGAAGAAGAAGGAGATGAAGTTGTAGGTGGTGGAATTTGGTGGAGAAGGGGGAAGTTGTGGTGGTTGTAGGTGGAGGAAATGGTGGTGATGGAATTTGATGGAGGTTTTGGAGAGGTTGATGATATAAGTAATGTAGTTGGAGGTGGTGGTGTTTGGTGGTTGGAGGTGGAAGTGATGGTGAAGATGGGAGTGATAGTGGTGGCTGTTGGTGGTGATGAAGGAGGTGGAATGTTGTTGGAGGTTGAAGGAGGAGGTAATAGAGAGTGGGGGATATTTTGGAGAAGAAAGAGAGAAGTGATAGGGGAGTGAGAGAGAGACTGAGAGGAGAGAAGGGGATGCCAGTTTTAGGGAGAAGAGGAAGGAGAGAGAGAATGGGTGAAGGAAAGGGAAGAGAGAGAGAATGAGTGGAGGAGAAGATATTTTGGGAGAGGAAGAGAGAGTAAGTTAGTGGAGGGAGATATTTGTATTGAAGTGAGTAGAAGATGGTAGAAGATGTTGGAATGAAAAAGAAAAGAACAGAGAAAACATGTAGGAAAATACCCGGGCCAAACTCTGGAGTCAGAAAAACACAAAAATTATTCTATTCGATAAATTTAGACAAATTCAAAAAATCTCCAAAAATTCTCTAAAATAGAAAATATTACACTGATAAAAATGGTGAAATCAAATTCAAGACATTCTAATCCTTTTGTAAACTAAAAATCTTTGAATCAATT
>JAVJIF010024003.1:2500-35000 GCA_038442645.1 Agave tequilana | reverse complement strand
CTCTTTTAATTCACTTAAAATGGTTAATAGTTCTTCTCTTGTTCTTGTAAAAAAAAGAAAAAGAATCTATTGTTAAGTTAAGAAGAAAGTGGTAGATTAGAAGGTGGAGAAAATAGAAAATAAGTTTATACAAATAAATAAAAATAGTAAAGAGTTGAGTGTTGGTTTTTGAAATTATTTTCTAAACTAAGAAATTAAAATAGAAAAGAAATGTTTACTTACCTTTTTAGCGCTTGTTTACCTAGAATCCATCGCGATGACTTACCTTATCTTTGAAGGTGAGTAGAACATGGTCTATAGAATATTCTCCATTCCCAATCTACACTATGAATTAAGAGACAAGCTACACTAACAAAGAAATAATTATCCATCACCATAAGCCATCAATGACACTTGCAATGGCAAGACAATTTCGAGGTTGTAGGAATCACTCAGATTTACAAGCACTTAGAGGGAAGCAAACAAAAACAAGAGTAAATAAGAAAAGAAAATTTTGATTCGATTCAAATAACAATAGAAGAAAAGAAGACTTACTTACACCGGTGTCACTCTCAGTACAAGCTTCACTCTCATTCCTCCATGAAACTTTCTTCTCCTCTCAGTTACATAAATAAAATAAAATTTACATAAAAGAAAATTAAAAATCTTAAGTTACAAACTACATAATAGCCTAACCTATTCTCTCTGCTGAATCGTTCCCTCTGGCCTCTTAATTTGCAGATATCTATAGCAAAAATGTAACGGGGGAGAGTGTTTAAAGATAGGGGAAGCAAACATTCCCCGTATCTCAACTGTAATGCAGTGAAAGCGAGGCATTTGCGGGGTTTCCGCAGCCTGGATGGCCACATCCAGGGTGTGCGAGCCTCTGACTCGAGCATCCTTTATCTCCTGATAGATTTTCATTTTGGGCTCTGTATTCATCTATATCACTGTTGATCTTCAGCTAACCCAATGGATCCATCAAAATTCAAATTTAACCAGTTTTCATTTAGTGTTATCTTTTTGATTGGCTCTAATCTTCAGCTGACAAATGCTCTAATCCTTGATTTTGATTTAATCTGAACTATAGTGGGCGTTTGGGCTCGTTTTCTCTTCCTTCTCCTTTAGTAAAGGCCCTACAAATAATTAGATAAAAAAGATAATTAAAGCAGAGTTTACTAAATAATAAATATGGGAATGTGATGATAAATATGCAATATCAGTGACCGATCAGATTGACAGTTTAAGTTGTGTACTCCGGGTCTTGTATAGACCTTGTAAACGTGGTACCTTTGTGATGACCCTTAGTGGATAGTGAAAATCCTTCACGTAGTGAAGGAGGAGACGTAAAGCTAGTTACTCGAACCTCGAAACAAATGATTTGTCCCTCATTCTTGCTTCTTTCTCATTGTGCTCATACTTGCTTTATTCATTCCTAATATTATATTGCACTTGTGTTACTTCAAATTATTGATTATGGACTTTCAGTTTCTCTCATCTAAGCAAGAAAGCAATTGTGCACCTCAACTTTTATCTGAGGAATTAAGAGAAGTTTTAGAGCCCTTAATAGGGAATTCAGCTTCAACTCCTTGCTTTAAGTAGACCACTTGACTTGTTTGTTTTAATTAGTTACATTCTGCATTAGATTAGCATTATCACTTATTCACCCCCTCTAGGTGACTTTTAATACCAAAATTTTTTGTGCCATCGAACTTCATTACATTGATCTTTGATTAGTGAATATTGACGATCTGCACCATCGATTAATTGACTTCGGCCATAGTCTCAGGAGAATCACAATACAATTGCGGAAACTTGTCAGTGAAAATAAATCCAAATAGATAAAGGTCGAATCTTTACCTCAAACAAAATCCTAGATAGGATTTCCAAAGGACGATCTATTCCACCAATCCCAATGAACCTGGAAGCTCTAATATCACTTGTTGCGACCTCTGAAAATTCAGAGTTGTTACCGAGAACAATCACACGCACAAACAAAGAACAAAGGGAGAATACGAGATTTAACGAGGTTTGACAATTTGCTAACATCCTCGGGGCAAAAGGGAAAGAGAGATCTTATTAATCAATCACTAATAAAGGTTACAAATAGGGTACAACACCCCCTCAATATATAGGCAGAGAGCCCACGAAGAAAAGAAAACAAAAACCTCTGAAATCAGATCAGAAAGAAAATCATAATCCAAATTGAAAACTGTCAGAACCCGCAGCTGTCGACAGCTCCAAGGGCTTGTTGACAGACTAAGCTAACCCAACTCTCGAGTTGGGCACCTATCGACAGACTGAGCTGCTCCTGTCGACAGACTGACTTAGCTTCGGCAACTATATAATTATTGTCAACATACTGACAAACATGCAATCTCTATTTGGCGTGTCCATGTATCCCCTGTCGACCGCTTCCTAGAGCTTGTCGATAGCAGTCTTTTTCTTCTGTTTCTTTTGTTGATGTTTGTCTCCAATGGGTTAAAAACCCTACTAAAAAGATTTTAAACTTTCTCCCCACAGTACAGTGTATCGATTCAGCTTGCATAACACAGACCACAATGGTAAAGTCTCTTGTGATCATACAAGAAGTTCTAGATCAGATTCTATTCCCATCAGGATACACCTTCTAAAAAATGTGATATTCACTGTTATGGGGTTAGAGCAGAAATCGAGATCAATAACAATGCAACACACATATCTTAACGAACTTTGGAGCAAATCCTACGTTCTCAGATGGCAGTAGATAGTTTTACTATTCAAAAGCGATAGATACAGAATACAGAAGAGAACAACACATCTTAGAGTTTTCTCTCACAGATAATAGAATTCTCAGATCTAAGATCAACTCCCATAACAGCTAGAAACAAACCCTTTATAATCTAGGATTGTTTTCCAACACAGAATCCCTCAACATGTATGGCCAAAAAAATATACTGAATGAGCACAAGAAAATTTAGATGCATTCACTATCCAAAGTAAAATGTAACAAAGAAAATACATGCTTGCGCCCGCACATATATATAATGCTAGTTTTCTGTGGAAGAGTTACAATCATTATATCAGTTCAATGTAAGTGATAGAATTAGTTCAACATGTGTGATAGAACTATAGTGGCAAAATTTCTTGCAATTATACAAAAAGTTTGGTATTCAAATTTCGTTCACAGCAGGCTTAAATGAAAAGCTCTCTCTCTCTCTCTCTCTCTCTCTCTCTCTCTCTCTCATGGGGTGTTATGATGGTGGTGGTTGGTTGTGTTGGGTTCCTGGGCAATATCTCTATCTTTCATCCCTTAAGCATCCAATATCTAACCACATATAAAAAATGTGGTAGCAATAAAGGGAAAGTCGGAGGGGAGAGGGAAATTATAAACAAATTATATAAGGACAAAAAAGATATACAGCACCTAAGGATAGGTGTATCTTTTTAATTATTATTATTATTATCATCATGCTGATACAAAGAAGGTGGGCTCTTCTAAAATTCCAACACCCCTATGATATTTTTATATCACAATTTGGAAGGAGACGTTTCCTCGTTTTTCAGCTGTTTGTTCCCTCTGACACTTCTGTCAGCTCTCTCTCTCTCTCTCTCAGATTTTCACCTAAGGTAGAGACATTTGAGATTAATTATATATGTTATAAAATATTAAATAAACAAAATAAACAGAGGTCATATCGAAATGAGACTTGACACAATCTGATGAGTTGGCCAGTTAGTAATACCTCTCTCTCTTTCCCTCTCTCAGGAGAGATTTCAAGTTTGATCCTCATAATTTTGAATTGAGAGATTTAATTTGAATAATTAGTGATGGTTATATCAACTTGAGGGCCACTACTCTCCTATCTCTTAAAAAAAAAAAAAAAAATTGAGACTGTACCGCTTTTGATCCACTCCTAGGCACACACGCTGCATATCTGCACTGTCCCATTCATGGGCTCAGGATAAGGTGCACTGCACCTCTCTCTCTCTCTCTCTCTCAAGTCAGGACCAGATCCATTATCAATAAAAAATAAATAAATAAATAGAATCAATGAAAATTAAAAAAGAAATAGAAAAGAAAAAGGTGTGGGTGTGGGTGAGTTAGGTGAGTGTGGATAATGGTAGTGAAAAGAAAGAAAGATGGGGGTATCTTTCCTCCAAGCCTTTGTAGCCTGCCCCCTTTTATTTTCCCTTTCACAAAGAGAGAGAGAGAGAGAGAGAGAGAGAGAGAGAGATTGAAGTCTCTAATGATTTTAATATAAGAAAGAGCAGAGCAGAGAGAGAGAGAAAGAGAGAGAGAGATGAGTCTCAGATAGATCTTCTCTCTGCTGTCTGAGAGAGAGAGAGAGAGAGAGAGAGAGAGATCTATCTATCATCTTGTGCAGGTGATGGGTTTCTGGGTGTCGTTGTAACAAGTTCCAAAAGAAAAAGGGGAGAAGAGAAAAGAGAAGAGAAAGAGGAGCGAATTCCTTTCTTAATCATACCAGCAGCTCCCCCCACCCACGTGCTTGTTTGCTTGGTTGCCTCAGGTAATGGCAAAAGGAAAAAAAAAACTTAATAATTAATAATAATATATATAGTTACAATTAGTTATCCATCAAAGCCCTACTCTTTGATGAAGATGGCTGTCCTTCTTCCAGTATCTCATCCACTCTTCTTCACTCTCTCTTGTAGTATCACTCTGTGAATCATCATGCATGGCTTCTTCTCTCTCTTCCTCTCCTTCTTCTTGCCATCGATCGCGCGACCTAGGTCTAGAATTGCATGAGATATGTAGCCTTTTTTCATGCAATCACCCCCCTTAAAAACTGCTGTTTCTTGTTCTCCACATATTTCGGCTACTTTTTTAATTTAATCGGCTTAGATTTTACTCATGTTATTTGATTCATCGCTAATATCTAACACTTTGCCTTGTTACAGTAAAATTTTATATCTCAAGCAAGCACTCGAGAACAGCAGCATATTCAGATTTGATTTGAGGGATGGCTGCCTTCTTCCATGGCGCGCCTGAGATCCAAACCGACGGCCTGCAGACGCTCTACCTCATGAACCCCAGCTACGTCGGCTACCCCGACGCTGTGCCTGCAGCCAATCAAACCAACATGGTCTTCTTGAAATCCCCTCTGAATTCTCTCAGCTCCATCCCTCAACAGCCGCAGCAGCAACACTTCGTCGGAATCCCTCTCCAGCCGTCGCCGGATTCCAACCGCCCGCCGCCAATCCAGACCGACCTGTCGTCGATCCGCCACGGCCACGGCCTGTCCCCCCGCCTCCACTACAATTTATGGACCCCCACGCCATCAAGCAACCCTACATCCGTCGGCGATGCTCAGATGGGTCCCAGGCGGCCCGGCATCGTGTCCCCGGCCCAGCAGGGCCTGTCGCTGAGCCTGTCACCGCAGCAGACCCCTTTTGCGCCGTACGGGGCCGAGCAGGAGCAGATGGCTGCTGGGCCTGCGGCCGCCGCAGCGAGCGGCGGCGACGAGGCGAAGATGGTGGGGCTGCAGAGCGTGCTGATGGGGTCAAAGTACCTGAAGGCAGCTCAGCAGCTGCTGGACGAAGTGGTGAATGTTGGTAAAGGGAGCAAGAGCGAGGCGGCGGCGGCCGCGATAGGAAACGATTCGTCGTCGAAGAGCATGGCGGCGGCGATGAAGAGCGGGAAAGATTTGGAAGGAGAGGGAGATGGAAGTGGGAAGAAGGCTGCAGATCTGTCGACGGCGGAGAGGCAGGAGCTGCAGATGAAGAAGGCTAAGCTTGTCAACATGCTCGATGAGGTAATAATTAAGAGACATTATTTAATTTTAATTTTTCATATAATTCAAATATTTGCCAAAAATAATCAACTTTTAATTTTAATTTTTCTTTTTCTATTGGATCTATGATTGAAGAACCAACAAAATTTGGATTGAGAAGTATGAAATTTTAATTTTGGCCTAATTAATTTATTCTCCCCTTTTTTCATATATATTTTTTCATATTTCCCCCCAATTTTGGTTCTCTTTTTTTTATAGAATTCGGCTGTACGTAGAACAGCGAGACTCAACCCAAAAAATTAAGATACAAAGGAAACCCCAAATTTTTTCCAAAAGCCTGACATCTTTTTAGTACGCTACTATTCTTTGACATAAAGCCTTGATGTCTTAAAAATCATGAGAAGGACCTATCAGATTAATAGGTAAATATTAGTTTTTCTTATTTTTAAAGATAGTAATTCTCAGATGTACGCTAACTCAATCCTCTCTCTCTCTCGCCCTCTTCTTCTTCTTCTTCTTTTGAACTTGAAAGGTTGAACAAAGGTACAGGCAGTACCACCAACAGATGCAGATTGTGGTCTCCTCTTTCGAGGCCGTGGCTGGGTTCGGGTCCGCGAGGACCTACACGGCCCTCGCCCTGCAGACGATATCCAAGCAGTTCCGGTGCCTGCGAGACGCAATCTCGGGCCAGATCAGGGCGACGAGCAAGGGCTTGGGGGAAGAGGATTGCCTTGGCGCCGGAGGGAGCAAGTCCATCGGGTCGAGGCTCCGGTTCGTCGACCACCACCTCAGGCAGCAGAGGGCGCTCAGCAGCTCGGCATGATCCAGCACAATGCTTGGAGGCCGCAGAGGGGACTGCCCGAGCGCGCAGTCTCCATACTCCGAGCATGGCTCTTCGAGCACTTCCTCCATCCGTGAGTTCACGTTTTAGAATATAAATATATTATCCTCAGACTCCGACTCTCCTCGTAACTTATTGAAACCAATGTTCGATTCACCCAAAAAAAAAAAGTGTTTTTCTTTTTCTTTTTTTAAATCTCCTGATGGAACTTATTGAAGTTCTAATGAATTATAGATGGTACACAAGCTCATCCATTCAATAATGAGTGGATGTTTCTCTGACAGCCTAAAGAGAGAGATGCAAGAATTATGGTCCCCGACGTTTGTCCCAATGATTATAAGCAATCATAATATACAACCAAAACTCTTCCCTTAAAAATTATACAACCAAAACTCAAATTTGCGTAAACGTCATTCACATATTTACAAAAAGAAAGTTATATGATTATTTTGATTCTGGCCTTGTTTGTTTTTTTATGTCAAAAGCTTATTGGAACTTTTCACATGCGCATATGGCAGGTATCCAAAGGATTCAGACAAACACATGCTCGCAAAGCAAACTGGGCTCACCAGGAGCCAGGTACCAATTTTTTCACCATTAAATGAATTCCAGTATCAGTTGCTTCTTCTTACATTTGCAGCGGAGATCACAAGTGAAAACCTCAATGCAGGTATCCAACTGGTTCATAAACGCACGAGTTCGGCTCTGGAAGCCAATGGTGGAGGAGATGTACGTGGAAGAGACCAAAGAACAAGAGCAGAACAACAATGGTGGCGGCGACGGAAAGACCAGCAAGAGCGAGGCCAGCGAGCAATCGGCGTCCAAGTCCACCTCCCAACAAGCAAACAGCAGCACCCCATCAAGAACAGAGCAGACTACTGACAACAACCTGAACGTCGTCGACCCAAACCTCCCCTAATAATGACAGTTCACTCGTCAGACCTCCGCGTGTTCGACTCCAATCGCAGCAGCGACGAATTGACAATGCAGCAGAGGCTGAAGAAGGCACGGAGCAATGATTCCCTTCACCAGAACACGATACAGAGTCAGATGGGGATGGAGATGAAGACAGGCGAGCTTAGCAACCGCGAGCTCCTGATGAAGTTCATGGATCACCAGGGAGCTGCTGCTGGATTCGGTGGGTACATGATCGGAGAAATTGGGCAGTTCAATCACGAGCAGTTTGCGCCAAGGTTTGCAGGCAATGGGGTCTCCCTCACTCTTGGGCTGCCGCATTGTGAGACACTCTCACTGTCAGGATCGCAGCAGCCTTCGTATCTCTCCAATGAGAGCATGAATCCACTGGGGAGGAGGCTTGAGTTGAGCTCAGAGGAGAACATGAACTACTTCAGTTTAAACAACAACAACAATGGAAACAATAATCCAAGTGCTTCTTCACATGCTCCCAATGGTTATGAGAGCATCAACATTCAGAGCAGGAAGAGGTTTGCTGCTCAGTTGCTACCAGACTTTGTAGCTTGAAATTTTTCTTGTTTCTTCTTCTTCTTTTCTTTGTGCAAGTTTAGGTTTATAGATTGGAGTATTGTATTAATAGGGGGCTTGTAAAGTAATTAGGGATAGTGCATAGAAGATTACAGAGTTATACTTGATTATATATTATGCATAAATAGGAGCATTTGCGCTTGGGATTGGAGTTCGGGTAAAGGGGCAGCTTTGAGTCCATAGAAGCAGAGGAATTAATGTACACTGTTTCAAATAGATGCGGAACATGCAATAATTTCATTCATATATATATATATATATATATATATATATATATATATATATATATATATATACACACACACACACACACGGAGAAAATGTATATCAGTCGACAACTGAGAGAGTCTCTCAAACGGTGGTTACATGACACAATATGTGCTACAGTTCTGAATAATCTTCATGAAGATTACACTTTAGAAATAAGTAAAATTACTAAAAGCCCATGCTGTTCAAAAAATACAGTTTTTCTTGAGATGAGATTTAGGTTTATATTTTTTATTATTATTTTTTCTTCTTTTTATTCTATCTCTATCTCTCTCTATCTCTGTGCGTTTTTAGATTTGGATTTTGAATTCGCCGAGAGCCTCATTCTTAGAAAAGTGGGATCAGATCTTGATTTTCAGTTCGCAGACCTAGATTTCATCTATCAGATCTCCATCGATCTCTCCATCTCAATTTTTTTATCTTTCTGTATCAGATCTCTCTCGGCCTCTCTTTTTTTATGTCGAGTCCCAACCATGATTCATCTCCCGCCACCCCATCTCGTCGTTGATCCCATCCCCTTTCTCCCCATCTGATTATCATGAAGCTCAATTTCATCGAATAATGAAGAAAATGTAGCAAGAGGGAGATCTTTGAATGCTGATCCAGAGGTTAATTTTTTTCTATTTATTTTTTATTTATGTTATTCTTCATCGCAATTGTCACTGAAAATATTTTTTTTGTTTATGTTGAGATTGCGACATAATATATGTTTTTTATTAAAGGATGCGACTAAGGTCACAGTTTTAATAAAAAATTTCTCAATTCTTTTAAATTGCAACCTTAGTCGCAGTGTTTAATTACATTAGGTCTGCGACATTAATCGTAGTCTTTTATTATATTAAAGTTACAATCTATTATATTATCATTAACTAAATAAGGACTGCGACTAAAGTTACAGTGTCTAATTAAAATTTTCCAAATCCTAATAAACAACGACCTTAGTTGCATCCTGCAGTTATATTTTGATTGCGACCTTAGTCGCAGTCCTTTAATATATTAAAGTTATTATTTTAATAACAGTCATCTATTATTTAAGGACTGCGACAATGTCGCAGTATTTAATAAAACACTTTCCGTAATATTATAAACATCTACAATAGTCGCGTTTCTCAATTATTTTAGAACTACGACCTTAGTTGCAGTCTTCAATTATTATATTAATATTGCATCCCTGGGTAACAGTCATTTGTTACATGAGAACTGTGGGCTGAGCCTCAGTCCTACCTTATTTCTTTTCTTTTAATCTAATAATTTTTTTTGTAGGAAATGAATTTGCATGGTGAAATGTCTGGAAGCGTAGTTATTTTTTAGGACAAAAATTTGTAATAGATAATGAAGCATACAACTTCTACAATGCTTATGCAAGGAACAACGATTTTGGCGTTAGGAAAAAAGGAAAAGATAAATCTTGGAGTCCTCCGCATGAAGTTATTTGTAGAAAATATTGTTGCAACAAAGAGGGTGCCAAGAAGTTGGGGGATAAAAGACAAGAAGGGACTAACCATCAACCATCATATTGATACTAGGGTTCATTGTCTTGCTGAGATGCATATTCAGTTATGTTTATTACCAGACAGAAGGTTTTGGGTGGTCACCAAGTTTGCTGATTCACATTTGAATGATTTATCAAGTCCGGATAAGGTGCATCACTTTTACTTTCATCGGGCAAATTGACTAAAGATGAGCAGAACCATTATGATCAATTTGGATGATGTAGGAATGTGTCCTTTTAATATTACTCGTGTTGTTAATGCAATGAATCATAGAGAAGGTTGTAAACAAGTAAAAGCACAATAGTGTATTGATTTTTATTCGAAATAAGAGAAATATTATTGGGCATGAGTTCATCTCTGTCATCAAATATTTCAAGAGAAAGCAGAGTCAGATTCAGAATTTTTCTTTGTCAGTGAGGTTGATCATGCAGGCACACTAAAAAGTGTCTTTTGGGCTGATGAAAGAGTAATGTCTTCTTATTTAGGTTTTTTGGATGTGGTAGTTTTTGACACAGCATACAAGACTAATCATCTGAACCTACCCTTTACTCCATTTACTAGAGTGAATCATCATTGATAGTTTATTTTATTCGGTTGCCCAGATAAGTGAAGCGATCAAGATAGTTTTTCCAATTGCGGGCATCATTTCTATTTTTGGCATATCACATTACCGAGCACAAATCTCCTTGATGAACAAGTGAGATGATTTTTGATTGATTTCAACTTTTAGTAATCCTCTCTGATATAAGCTCATTGTATTAACGAAATCTGGATGAATGTGTTTTTTTAATTTTTTTTAATTAATTCACACATTGACTTTAGGCTTGATCGCATTGGACGAACCTTCACTTCTTGCCTCACTCTTGATGCACAAATATTCAAAACATAAGTCTACATTAAATAATTGTTGGCCCAAAGGCCCATCACTCTAGTCTTGATGATGATTAACTCATGTAGTTATAATACTAATGATCTTGTGTTTAATTAGTCTCAGATTTGTGATCAAGATCTTAGTAGGTGTTTAGCTTCAACAAAGGATTTAAAGTCAAGTTTTGGAGCTAGCACGTGTTGATTCAAGAGCTTGTGCATCAAGACCACATCAAGTACTCAGGAGGAGTCTAGCTCTTTGGATCAAGATTTGGACCAAGTCAAGAAGGAGAGAGGATTTTCAAGTGAAGACCTTCAAGAGAAGACTTGTGTCTAGGTTTATTTTTGTTAAGATTTTATTTTTAGATAAAATGTAAAGAATAGAATAGTTGGTGGATTGCTCAAGTATCATATACACTTACACACAAGATTTAGATGAGTTTTTTATAAAAGAGTTTTCATTTTGTAAAAATACAAAAGAATTTTCATTTTGAAAGAATACCGTTTTGGTTTTTGGAGTTTCAATATACATATGTTTAACCAAAACTACTTTAGAGCTTAATTTCAAAAACATAGATATTTCCTCATATATGTGTAGTGGATCATATCCATACACACTAAGCCTTAAAAGTATTTAAAATATCTTATTTTTGTATTTGGATAAGTTTTGGAAAAATCGATTTAGAAAAATATAGATTTTGTTTCAAGCCAAAATTTCTAAGTTACAAAAATAATTCAAAATGTTTGTAACATGTTTTGATTTTTACTTAAACATGTTTGTTTATCAAAGTATAATACTGAACTTATTTTTTAGATTTTTTGTGGATTTATGGGATTTTATCTAAGGTAAAATGACAAACTTTTGATCCCTAAAAATATAGTTGTAGGCTTCTGCCTATCGCCCCGCACGGTCGACCGAGCCAGGAGTCGATCGACCGAGTCAGTCGACCAACATGCAGAAACATGCACGCCCTATTTGGCTGGAGGGCCGGTCGACCGACTCGATCGACCGGCAGAGAGCTCTGCTCTCTGGAAATGGCCCCGGTCGACCGGGCGGTCGACCGACAGAGAGTGTTTGCTCTCTGTATCCAGGCCATGGTCGACCGGCCGGCCGACCGCTGGCTCAACTGTCGGAAATCTGACCGTTAGCCGGTCGACCGGGCAGTCGACCGGCAGCAGTGCAGATTGCTGATTGGACCCCAACGGCTAGTTTTTCTTAGCCTATAAAATGGGGCTTCCTTGGGCTGTTTTATATAATTTGAAGAGTGTTTTTGGGCTTGTTTTTCCTACATATATCAGTGGTTATATCCACATGTTTTAGAGCCAAAATTTCCAAATCAAAAGAGAGTTTATCAAGAGGCTTTTCAAAGTGAATTTCTTGAGTTTTTCACCACCTATTCAATCCTTATTTTTCTCACACATACTTGAGCTTTCCATTGATATATCTATCCTATAGGAGAGTTGTTGTGAGATTGTTTTTAGGTGATCAAGTGTTTAGATCACCAAGAGATCTTTCTTGTACTTTGAGGAGGCGGACTTGCGGGTTCGCGTGGTTTCGAGTTCTAGTGAGAGCTCGTTGTAGAGGTGCGGCCTCAACAAGTTAGTGTGCTTGCGGTGTGTAGTTCTTTGCGGGAATGAGTGAAGGGACTAGAGAGTCCAAAGGAGTTCTAGTGTAAACTCACTTGTAGTTGTTGCGGCACCGAGTGATCCGGTGGGATCGGTTATAGTGAAAATCATTCATAGTGTTGAAGGCGGGGACGTAGAGCAAGTGTGATCGAACCTCAAAATAATTCTCTCGTGTTTGCGATTGCTCTCTCTCTCTGTCTTTCACTTGTCTTTATATCTTGCATGCTCATATTGCCTTTATCTTTATATGCGCTATATATCTTATGCTTAAATTGATATATACTTGGGGATTATTTGCTCACACTTGTATTCAACCAAGAAAGCCAAAGCGGCCCTCAACTCTTATCTAGAGGAATCTTGAGGAGTTAGTCTAGAGCCCTTCACGGGAAATTCGGCTACACTCTTAGGTTATACTTGGTGTGTTGTGCATAAGAATTTTTAGTCTGCATAAATAGTTTTAATTCCGCATTAATTTACCATTAGATTAGCTAGTCACCTATTCACCCCCTCTAAGTGAATTCAATTGGTATCAGAGCCACGTGCTCTTGATTTGGGTCTAACAAACTTGAGTTAAAGATCCTCTTTTATAGCTAATCACAATATTTATTTACACACACATGGATTTCATATCACCTCCCGCTTTTGACATTCTTAACATCCAAACTTGAAAAGTTAAGATGTCTATGTACCTCAAAGGCCTAGGCATTCATTGTTGGGTCCCGCTCTTATACCAAATGTAGGATCTATAATCAAATCAACACAACACTTGACAGGAAGGATTAATAGTTAAGCAAATAAGTAAAATAAATAACTTGCATGTAAAGGAAAACAAATCTCAGAAATTGACAAACGCAAACAAAGAGATTTATCCTGGTTCGGTCCTTGTGACCTACATCCAGTCCCCAAGCCACCCGCTTGAGATTTTCCTTTATCCTTGATCTTGCCACCCAAAATCAATACAACATGTACACCACTTGTCGAATCCCCTTCTCCAATGTGTACACCTTCTCTTCCACCAAGAGAACACCTTTTACCTTTGTACAACTACTTCTTCAACCAAGAAGCCTCCCGTGTACAATGGTCACCTTGTACAACTTGCCTCTTCAACCAAGAAGCCTCCCGTGTACAAATGAACACTTTGAGAATTTACAACTCTTTTCCTATAGCCTTGGTACAGATGTGTATGTGGACAAGGTACAGTATAGGAAAGATGAACTTCATAGAATTTCACTAATGGAATTGTCTTTTGGTGAAGAACAGAAGTTAGGAAATCAGTTTTCAGGTTTTCTGGAATTTGGCTTTGGAAACTGAATGAAAATCTTGTTTGTCTTAACCTTTGGCCTTAGGAATAACTTCCCTATTTATAGCTGTAGACTAGGGTTAGTTAGGGTAGTTATAGGACCAATTCAGATGATATAGACGTTGGAAAACGTTGCCAAAAGGATCAGATAAAGAAAACTGTCCAACCGTCAGAAACTGCCTATAGTCGACTTGAGATATGAGTTAGTCGACTAAGTTGGGCAATTTATACTGGGTTAGTCGACTATTATTGGGTATAAGTCGACTACAACATCTATTAGTCGACTATATAAACTGTTAAGTCGACTAACAGTGACAAACAGAGAGTTGGGATCTTTCAGGACAAAAGATAGTCGACTAGGGAAATCTATAAGTCGACTATACCATGTATTAGTCGACTAGGGAAATATATAAGTCTACTAATAACATTATTAGTCGACTAATCATTTTTATAAGTCGACTAATCACCCTATTAGTCTACTAATAGGCAGGGTCAAGTCTACTAATAGGAAGGGTCAAGTCTACTAATAGGCTATGATATATGTGTGTGCATCAAGGCTTTACATGCTATATCTTCTTTACAAATCACAACATCTCAACCCTCTTTAGCACAACTTGATCATGTCGGACTCTTGATTCTTCATGAGTTTAGAGCTCCAAATGTCATGCATCGCAAACATCTTCATCGAAACATGTACCAACATTCTCCCCTTTTTGATGACGACGTTTTGTGTGTACATGTCCTTCCCCTGTAAAAAATATGTTATCTTTTCCTCCCCCTGCAGAAATGGGTTATAACAGATATAAAAATATTTTGTTCTCCCCCTGCAACAAATATATTAGTACATATATATATAATAACTTTTATATGGTACCTGCAAAATAAACGTTAGTTGGTACCAAATATAAAAGATCATATCTAACCTTTAGGACTCCAAATCCATTTAGAATTTGGTTTCCACCTGTTAGTATATACATAATTGCAAGAATCACATATATCATGCATGTATGAAGCAATATATGTATTTTTATCATAAATATTTAAATTCTTTGGAATCCATATAAACTTACTTTTCTTAGTCTTTCTTTTAACACAAGAACTATATGGATTATAACATGAAGATTTTGCAATATATCTAATACCATGATTATCATGTGACAATTTCTGAAAAGATAATACAGCATTCAAATTTTCTTTTCCTTTATTAAACTTAGTCACATTTTGCATAAGATCTTCATATTTCTTCTTGAAAACTAACATATCTTTATCTAATATAAATATTCTATCATTCAAAGATTTAGTTTCCATTTTCAGAAAAATTTTTCTTTTATAAACTTCTCATTGTCAGATTTCAAAGATGATATGACATTTTCAGTTTCATCTTGTTGAGAATTTATAGAAGAACATTGTAATGCATAAACAGAATTTTCCTGTAAAAGTTTCTCATTTTCTCTTAACAAAATCTGTTTTTCAGTTTTTCATTTTTCAGATCAAGAAATAATTCATTAAATGCATCAGAGAGTTCAGAAAACGATACCTCTTCATCTTCTATGGCCATGTAACATAAGTTAACATGTTCAGTGGATTCTTCTTCATCGGAAGATGAGGAATCACTATGTTCTGAAGATGTTTCGTAGTTCTTCTTCTTTCTGAACTTCTTACTCTTGTACTTTTCTTTCTTCTTGAGTAAAGGACAGTCCATCTTCATATGTCCTGATTTATCACAATTGAAACATTTAAATTTACCTTTCTTAAGAAATTTTCTGAACTTCTTTGAAAGCATTGCCACCTCCTCTTCGTCATCATTGTCCGTGTCGGAAAATGCATGGAAGGCGAGTTCTTTCTTCTTTGAACGGTGTTGTCGTTCTTGGTCTTTCTTCCTTTCTTCTAACTGCACTTCGTATGCCATTAGATTACCGATTAGGTTTTCTAATGTCATAGTTGAGAGATCATTCGCCTCTTCAATGGCGGTTGTCTTCTTCTCCCATTCCGGTGTGAGTGCACGAAGGATCTTTCGAACTCTTTCGACTTGGGTGTAGTCCTTTCCAAGGGATGCAAGTGTATTGGTGATGTCGGTGAATTTTGTAACCATTTCAGATATGGTTTCATTCTCCTCCATTTTAAATAACTCAAACCTGTGGACAAGAACAGATATTTTAGATTCCTTAACTTTATTAGTGCCTTCGTGTGTTACCTGAAGAGTATGCCATATTTGATGTGCAGAAGTTGCTGTTGAAACACGGTTGAACTCTTCTTTGGTTAGGGCACAGAATAGAGCATTCATCGCTTTGGCGTCAAGGTTCACGTTCTTCTTTTGATCTTCACTCCAAGCGTTGTAGTTGGTTGTGGGCTTGGTGTATGTTGCTTCTACGATGTTCCAAAGGTCGTAGTTGAGTGACTGCAAGTAGATCTTCATTCTACACTTCCAATAGTTGTAGTTGGTTCCATCAAATAGCGGTGGACGTTGTGTAGAATGTCCTTCCTTGTATTGGGATGATGAGAACTCCGTTGCCATCTTTGTTGTTGACTTGTACCCGAGCTTGTACGCCGGTTCAGGGTATGCAGGGCTCTGATACCAATTGTTGGGTCCCGCTCTTATACCAAATGTAGGATCTATAATCAAATCAACACAACACTTGACAGGAAGGATTAATAGTTAAGCAAATAAGTAAATAAATAACTTGCATGTAAAGGAAAACAAATCTCAGAAATTGACAAACGCAAACAAAGAGATTTATCCTGGTTCGGTCCTTGTGACCTACATCCAGTCCCCAAGCCACCCGCTTGAGATTTTCCTTTATCCTTGATCTTGCCACCCAAAATCAATACAACATGTACACCACTTGTCGAATCCCTTCTCCAAATGTGTACACCTTCTCTTCCACCAAGAGAACACCTTTTACCTTTGTACAACTACTTCTTCAACCAAGAAGCCTCCCGTGTACAATGGTCACCTTGTACAACTTGCCTCTTCAACCAAGAAGCCTCCCGTGTACAAATGAACACTTTGAGAATTTACAACTCTTTTCCTATAACCTTGGTACAGATGTGTATGTGGACAAGGTACAGTATAGGAAAGATGAACTTCAGAGAACTTCACTAATGGAATTGTCTTTTGGTGAAGAACAGAAGTTAGGAAATCAGTTTTCAGGTTTTCTGGAATTTGGCTTTGGAAAACTGAATGAAAATCTTGTTTGTCTTAACCTTTGGCCTTAGAATAACTTCCCTATTTATAGCTATAGACTAGGGTTAGTTAGGGTAGTTATAGGACCAATTCAGATGATATAGACGTTGGAAAACATTGCCAAAAGGATCAGATAGAGAAAACTGTCCAACAGTCAGAAACTGCCTATAGTCGACTTGAGATATGAGTTAGTCGACTAAGTTGGGCAATTTATACTGGGTTAGTCGACTATTATTGGGTATAAGTCGACTACAACATCTATTAGTCGACTATATAAACTGTTAAGTCGACTAACAGTGACAAACAGAGAGTTGGGATCTTTCAGGACAAAAGATAGTCGACTAGGGAAATCTATAAGTCGACTATACCATGTATTAGTCGACTAGGGAAATATATAAGTCGACTAATAACATTATTAGTCGACTAATCATTTTTATAAGTCGACTAATCACCCTATTCGTCTACTAATAGGCAGGGTCAAGTCTACTAATAGGAAGGGTCAAGTCTACTAATAGGAAGGGTCAAGTCTACTAATAGCTATGATATATGTGTGCATCAAGGCTTTTACATGCTATATCTTCTTTACAAATCACAACATCTCAACCCTCTTTGGCACAACTTGATCATGTCGGACTCTTGATTCTTCATGAGTTTAGAGCTCCAAATGTCATGCATCGCAAACGTCTTCATCGAAACATGTACCAACATTCATGTGTATCTTGCTACTATTAAGATTCATATTGTTCAAATAGCAAGTATCTTGAGGTTAATACAAAAGCCGTCCATGTATTAAAGAGTACCCTAAATGATGAATATTTATCTAGGGTTTCTAATCTTGATTCAGCTTTTGTAGTTTGGGACACCATAGTCTCCCTTGGCGAACAAGAGCAATACTATGCGGGGAGCGACTCGGATGTTGGAAGTGAAGCTTCCAACGTATGCTACATGGTCCAAGGGGATAATCCTTTTGAGGTAAATACCAAATCCGAGCTAGAAGAGGATGTTGATATGTCTTATAATGAACTTGCTTCATTTTGTCAACAACTTCTAGAAAAATATGACATACTTAAAAAGGATAATAAGAAAATAAAAATAAATTTGATTGCTTGTTAAAAGAAAAAGATTCATTTCAAAATAAATTAGAATGCATTTCTAAAGAAAATGAATTTTTGAAAAATGAGAATATTTCCTTGTCTTCTAAGCTAAATGATCTTTGTGAAGGAAATACATCTTTGAAAGATAAAATTATTTTGGTAAAAAATAAAAGGAGATTGCTTCGCAAGAAACACCTCTTTGAAAAGAAAAATTATTTCAAAAGAAAAGAAAATGTTTCTAAAAAGATAAGATTGTTGACCATGCTTTTCATGCTACTACTAAAAATGAAGTTAAATTTTGAAAAATAAAATAGATTATTTGAGCTCAACTTTGAGCAAATGTGTATTTAACCATTCTAAATTAGAAACTTTGTTTCAATAGAAACAAGCTCCACATGTTCATGCACCTCACCCACAACATGCATATGCACACTTTTTACGTCATGATCACACTCATACACATATGCATGTTAGAGTCTACAAGTGTACACATTGCGGCCGCAAAAGCCATTTAGTAAAATTTTGTTATAATAGAGTAAATTCTTTAAATTTTGCTAATAAGAATGTTTGGGTTCCTTACAATGCTAACCCCCGTAGACCCAAAAGACAATGGGTACCAATCCCCACCTTTTGTATTTGATGTAGGTGCAGGTTCTCACAAAACGTGAGAGGTTTGGTGCTTGGTGGTGGATGCACATGGACTTGATGGGCATACATTTGATGCCCCGCTATCAAGGAGGTTTGGTAGGACAACCACCATGTTTTGGAGATTTAGAGTATGTTCTTATGTTTTGGTAACTATCTCCTATTTTAGTTTACATGCATTTATAATTGATGATTTTTAGCATGTGATAGTGTTTGTTAAAATAATCATATTTTGTGCTTCATGTGGTAAATACTTGTTTAGATGTAGTTTTTGTCAAAACTTGGATATATACTTGTACAAGTAATGAGCAACATTTGATTCATATATGTTTGCACTTCATTGCTCATTTGTACTCACTACATGCACATGTATAGCCTAGTTTTGATGATTCTCTCATTTATACATGTTTTGCCTATTTTCATGTTTTGTTTCATGTATATGTTATATTTATCTAAAACTAATAAATATACATGTATACCTCTTGAGTCACTTGCCTTCATGCAAATACTATTATGGACTCTTTTTAAGTTTGGGATATGTATGCATATTGTTAGCTTTGGATATATGCCTTGAAGTTTATATTTAATGAAAATAAAATCTTTATAATTTTCATATTTGTTTGATAAAATGATATTCATGTTTGTTTTGAGCCTAATTGACTACTTTCATGAAATGCTACTCACATGATTATGGTACACTCACATTTCATTTATTTACTCATGACATTATTTTCATGAGATATTTTGAGCCTTATAGATTTCGAGTGTCAATTCTTGTGTTTTTAGCATGCTTCATGAATTCATATGATTTATTTTCATATTTGAAGGATCTTTAACTAGTTTTTTAAAAATTATTTTAACTAGTTATTTATTCTTCATTTGATAGTATTTTCAATGCTAAAATATTTTCAAACTCTTATTTTTGAAAACCCCTACCAACCCCTTTAAAGGGTGGATGGATGGGCGACCATGCCTTGTATGCTCAAATTAAGAATCTTTTATCATGTGCATGAAAAGGGTAGATTTTTATGAGTAATACACTGGATTCACATCATAGTTTTCAATTGATATTCACAATTGATATTTTTTTATATGCTCATATTTTATTTTCTATATATGTATGCTTTAAATTTCAAATAATATCAATTTTCACTAGTATTTTCTTTTCATACATATATATGATTTGATTGTGCTTGATTTATAAATATTTATATGTTTAAAGTACAAAGTTTGTTTATGCTAATCTTGATTTAAATCATGATTTTCAATTGGTATCTCAATTGGTACTTTAATAAGCTTATGCATTATTTTCAATTGGTATTTTTATTGATATCATAATTTACCATATACTTCAATTGGTATCAATATGTTTCAATTTTCAATTGGGTTTAAATTTCATTTGGTATCAATATGTTTTACCAAGTATTGATATCAAGATATAAAATGTTTTCTTTCATTGGTATCAAAAATGTACAAGTATTTCGATTTCAATTTGTATCAATATCAATTGGTATCAAAAATTATCATGTATTTCATTGGTATCACAAATTTTCTATTTCATATGGTATCAAAATCTTGTGATATCTCAATTTGGTCTGTTGAAAAATTTAAAATTTGTATTATTTATTTACAATTAATATCTTAAAATTTTGTTTATGTACAAAAGGTATCTCAAAATGTGTTTTATTACCTTGAGTAAATCTCAAAATTTGTGTTAAAAATGTTTTGTGTATGATACCTATATGCAAAGGGAGCTTAACATCTCTTCTTCTGCATATAGATTCATGTTGAGTGTATCTTATTTGAGAAGCTTGATAACTCTTCTTTATGCGATACACGTGTGTAGGGGGAGCTTCACATCTCCTCTTATGCATTGCATATTATGCGTTATGTGAGTTAGGGCTTGTCATCCCTTCTTCATGTAATGCATGTATGTAGGAAAGTTAACTTAGCGTCTTCCTCTTCATGAATGTATATCGCATATATATCCTTATGATTCATTTGTTTTATTTTACCCCTTTGTTGATAATTGACAAAAGAGGAGAAAGATTTTGAGTTTATATATACATATTTGTGTTTTTGCATATATTGAGTTTATGCATCTTTTGTTTTTGAGGAGAATGATTTTTGAAAGTTATGCATCTTGTGTTTTTTGAGGAGAATGATTTTTGAAAGTTTAAACAAAAAGGGGGAGAAGGTTTTTGGGAAAAGAATTTTTGGATTTATGCATTTGTCTCTCACCTTATTGATGCATATATAGTTGTTTAGTTTCATGTACTTCATTGCTATATATTTTGTTTATTGTTATGCATGAGTTAAGGGGGAGCTTCTATGAAGCTTAATTTTAATCTATGCATATATAACTGCATGAGTTTTGTCATCATCAAAATGTTGGCCCAAAGGCCATTATCCCGTTATTTTGATGATAGCAAAACATATTTAGTTATGTATTTAATAATCTTGATTTTAAAGTATTTCAGGTTCAAGAAACAGATTTTGACGACTCCGCTAAAAGACTCACACTTTTGGAGTTCGCCCAACATTTGCATTCCCAGCTAAAGCACATAGGAAGCTTCGGAATTTGCGTTGAAGAAAAGTTCAAGAAGAAGATCAAGACTTGCTAAAGAATCCAAGATGTGTACTTTGTTTATTTTCATTTTAGAATATTTTGTCAAAACTAAATAGTAGAAGTAGAGATATGGGATATCACACACACACATTTTCTAGAGTGGTTTATGGCTTCAAAATAATTTCTATTTCTATTTCCAAACTCAGTTTTAGTTGAACATATCTATTTTGGAAATACGATTTTAGAGAGACTAGTTTTTGGGAAAAACATTTCATTGAAAATCAAGTTTTTATCAAAAGAATTTTTACCAAGTATTTTACCTTGATAGTAGTATGACACATGCTCATACTCTATGATTTTTCAAGACCAAAACATTTTATCCAAGACCCAAAACCAAAATCCAAAATTGTCCAGGTCTGTGAATTCTGATTTTTCAGAAATTCACAGTGACCGTGTCGACCGGCTCGACCGGCACTCGACCGACATGCACAAATGTGTGTGTGCGTATCAGTCGACCGGAGGTCGACCGATACTCGACCGGCCCCAACCTGCTGCTCTCTGGAAATTGCCAGTCGACCGACCCCGTCGACCGGTGAGCCCCAACGGTCGGATTTTTGACCGTTGGCGGTCGACCGACCCGGTCGACCGGTAGTCTGTCAAAAATTCTGACAGACTCAACAGCTATTTTTCTGACTTTTTGACTTTGGGATTTGTCTCCAACGAATCTCTTGAGCAGTTTTTGACCCCCTATAATAGGTGGTCACTTCATATGAAATGACTAATGATTTTAGAGCTATCAAGTGCAATTTTACAAAAGTTTCAAAGATTTCCAAAGTTTTCAAAAGAAAAGATTTTTCTCTCCAAAGCCTAAATTTCCATCACCTTTCTTGGAGCCTATTCCTCTACTTCTCTCTAGTTTTGCACTACACAATCCCATACTCTAAGTCTACTATTTGGTTCTAGGATTGTGCTTAGTGAGCTCCTTTGTAAAGTGGTCAAGTGTGATCACTTCCATTGTAATTGAGTGAAGTTGTAGAGGCATCGGCCTCAAGGCGAGCTAGTGTGCTCAAGGTGGTGAAGTGTCATCACGGGAGACGGACAAGTGTTGTCCTTGTATTGTTGATCCGGTGGGATCCTCAATAGTGGAAATCCTTCAAGTGTGAAGGCGGGGATGTAGAGCGTGGCTCGAACCTCGGAAACATATCGGCGTGTTTGCGTTTGCTCAAATTCTTCTAACTCTATCTCTTTTATTACTTGCAATTTTACATTGTCTTTTACTTGCAAGAAATATTGTATTGTGCTAATTGTTTAGAGTTAAATTTTTTAAATTCCGCATAATTGCCATTATCATATAGCCATCACCTATTCACCCCCCCTCTAGGTGATTTCAATTGGTATCAGAGCCTAACCCTACAACTTAGGTCTAACAACCTTAGGGAGATCCATATATTTGGCTAATATTTGCTTGTTGTTGTTTGTTGCATTTTACTTGCTTGTGCATTCATGGCATCCATGGACTTTTCTAGCATTAAATCCCCTCCCAAATTTGATGGCTTGAACTTTCCTATTTGGAAAGTCAAGATGAACTTGTTTTTGAAATCCTTAGGTGTTAGGGTAGCTAGGGCCATTACCAAAGACTTCATTGAACCAACTAGTGATGAGAGCACATGGTCCGAGGATACTTCCAAAGACTATGAAGCAAATGCTAGGGCACAATATGCATTAACACAAGCACTTAATGAAGATGACTTGCACGCATCATTAATTGTAAATCGGCATAGAAGTTTGGAACATGCTTATTGTGACTCATGAGGGAACGTCACAAGTCAAGAGAGCAAAAGTTGACTTGTTACGTTCTCAATATGAGAATTTTTACATGATTGATAATGAGAGCATTGATGACATGCTCACTCGCTTTACAAAAATAACAAATGCTCTTTCTTCCTTAGGCGACAAGATTGACAACGATCAAAAGATAAGGAAGGTGATTCGAGCTCTTCCCAAAGCTTGGGAAGTCAAGGCGACAACCCTCAAAGAGCTAAATGACAAAGAGGAGATGGACTTCTCCGGCTTCATCGGCAATCTCAAAACACATGAGATGGAGATGAAGGTACGAGAAGAAAGGGAGGCACCCAAGAAGAAATCAATAGCCTTCAAAGCCGCTCCAACAATTCAAGACGAGGATGATTCATCGGACGAGTGCGATGAAGACTTCGCCATGCTCATCCGGAAGGTGGGCAAGATGTTCTACAAGAAGGGAAGACAAAGCAATTTCCGGCGAGGGAAACCTCAAGGGAGATTTGAAAGAAAAAGAGAGGAGCCCGGTCCTTGCTTCCATTGCAAGAAAGATCGGTCACCTCATTGCCGATTGCCCCGCTCTACAAGCGACCACATCCAAGAACGGGCAAAGAAAGAAGAAAGCAATGGTGGCTACTTGGGATGACACGGAGTCGGAATCCGAAGAGGAAGTCGACGCCGCGCACATGTGTTTCATGGCACATGGGGAGGATGCACCAAAGGTAACTCTAGAAAACTCTTTAGATGAGGATGAGTTAACTATGGATGAACTTGCACAATTTTTTGAAGAATTGCAAAATAGGTATGAGATTTCACAATCTCAAAATAAGAAATTAAAAAGAGAAAATGAGGCTTTAAAATATAAAGTAGAATTTAGTTGTTAAAGAAAAGGATGTTTTATCTAGTACATTTGAAAATTTGAAAAATGATTTTGATAAGTATAAACTTGCAAATAAGGGTAAAACCCCCATGGTTTCAATAGATAAAATGATTTTGTTGAGATCCAAAGCGTGTTGATGCTTTGGACTCCACACTTAAAATTGTGCATTTGATTTGAAAAAGATAGCTTCTAAATTTCCTAAGGGAACACCCCAAGGGAAACATGCACAACATGCTCATACACATGCACGGAAACATGCTCACACTCACAAGCATGCATACATGTATGGCAATGGTAGGATTTATGTTTGCACTCATTGTGGCCGCAAAGGCCATTTAGAAAAATTTTGTTATGCTAAAAATAATGTTAAGAATAAATATGTTTGGGTTCGCCCCGGTACTAACCCTAAAGGACCCTCAAAGATTTGGGTACCAAAAGATCCTCCAAATGTAGGTGACACAGGTGGATCTACTTCCTCCAAGACTTAGGGGGAGACGGTGCCCGGGTGGTAGATGCAACTAAGCTCAAAGTTCAAATCTAGCTTGCATCGCTATCGTGGAGGCACCTATTTTGGAGACTACCCGTAAATTGGTAACATCTCCATTTAAGATTTTTTAATTTTGTATATACAATTGTTATAGGATTGCTAGTTTAGTTTTATGCTCCATTGATACATAATTAGTATAAACTTGCAACTCTAACATGATTGTATATGCCATGTTCAATTTTTGATTTCTTTTTGACATGTATACATGTGTATAGAATTGTTAGTTTGTTTTTGTTCGTTATTGATACATGCTTATATAGAACTACCTTTCTATCATGTTGTGTACATGCCTTGTGTTAATTTTCATATCTTGTATTGTTATGCGTTATGTCATATTTGTCCACATGTCCATTTTGTTAGATAATGTATCTACATGTATAGTTTAGATTTTGTGATTATATACTTGTATACATATAGACCTATTTTCATAAATAAAATAAAACTTTTTTGAAAATTTTCATAGTTGAGCAAATACCTTAAAGATGGCAATTGCGCACCTCAACTCATTCAAGAGGAATCTAGAGGATGAAGTTCAGAACCCGTCACTGGGTATTCGGCTTCAACATCTTTATATCTTTGTTTAAATATGTAAAATAAAATTAAATCATTTTGTGTGAAGTTTTGTTGATATGATCACTAAATGAAGACTTAAAAATAATTGTTGTATCCCTGGATATTATAATTTAACATATTTTTTTTGTTATAATTTTTTTTAAAAAAAAATTTTTGGTCAGAATCTGGTAGCAAAATTTTCAGACTTACCGGTCGACCGGCCCCTAACCCCAGTCGACCGGCTCTGTCTGAGAAGAAAAAATTTTGTATTTTTTTGTGCTACCGGTCGACTGTTGTTATAGGACCAGTCGACCGTTCTAGATGCGTGACTCTCTGTATCTTTTTCGGTCGACCGGTCCCTTAATCCCAGTCGACCGATAGTCGTATTCTGGCGTATATTTGGACTTTTTCCTTCACTGTTTCGCTCATTCTCTCATTTCTCTCACAGCGACCCGCAGGAGCCTCTCTTCTCCAAAATTTCTAACTTCAAATCCGTTCACCTGATCACAAATTCCTTCAAAACCCATTTCATACTCCTCATTTCTACTTCAGATCTAGAATCTCAAGCCGATCCATCCATCAGATTCTCAGAATTTCTGGATTTTCAAGCTAGGGTTTCAGATTTTTCCAAAGGTAAAAATTTCGAATTTTTCACTTGTTCTTCCTTTCTAGCTTAGATATATCACTTCTTTTGTCTTCATATTAGGTTGATTAATCATCTAGATCGTGCCTTTACCTGCAAAAACCCTAAAAATTTGATTTTTGTCATGGCTCCTAAAAGACATCGTTCTGAGAAGGAAAGGGCATTGCCCAATCCTCATCTCAAGCCCCTAGGACTGATCCTGTGTTCCGTAACGATCTTGCCTCTGATCGTTACACACATCTAGCCCCTAGGAACACTATTTCGGGTAGATTTGTGGCTATCCAAGACTTTGAACATCTAGATATCCCCACATTCTCCGTGCCAACATCTTGTGGATTTTCTCTCCATCAGGGAGAAGGTTTACACTTCTTTGGTTCCCTATTTCTATGCCAATTTTGAATTTAGTGGGAACCGGATTATTTCCCGTGTGATGGGTAGGGACATAAACATTTCCCTAGGTCAGTTTGCTAGGATTCTTCATCTTTCCACTGATGGAATAGATGTTTACTCTTATGACCTACATGATTTTCCTGAATATCCGGAGGGTGAGTCTTCGCTCACCGCATCCACTCTCATTCACCGGGATGACAATCCCGATCTAGTGAGGAATGAGATTGTGAGTCAGTATTCCCTCCAATCTCAGGTCCTTGCTAAGATTATCTTTCATAATATCGTGCCTAAATCCGGTGAATTCAGCCATGCTCGAGGCCCTGTTCCCTTGATTATCTATTGCCTCCTTAAAGGCATTAAGATAAATTTCCCTCGAGTGATCGCTTCTCACATGAGTGGTGATCAGATTCGCACTGCTGGTAGGAGTCTGCCTTACGGCATGCTCATTACCCATCTGCTTAGGGCTTTAGACTTCGATCTTTCTGGTCAAGCCTCTTCAAAACCCTCTTCTGATATCAATACTGCTGCCTTGAAGATGATGGAAGCTCAGTTGCGTCGACACGCAGCTGTGCAACCACCACCTGTTCCTGCAGCTGATCCAGCTCCAGCTCCACCTCCTGTTTTTTCTGCTCTTGAGTTTCAGGGTGCTTCTTCTTCTGAGCTCCGCTCGCAGATCGAGGCACATCAGGCCTGGGTCGGTGAGCAAGTCTCTGCACTTCGTGCAGATATGGCTGCTCGTGATGCTTCTCTTCGGGCAGACATGGAGGCTCGTGCTGCTATGGATGCTGCTTTTCGGGCGGAGGTCCGTACGACTTGTCCTATATGGCTGAATCCATGAGATTTGTGGATGTTCAGTTCCAGTCTTTGTTCACACAAAATGGACATAGTCGTTCCTGATGGGACTCCGGGTGCTCGTCGTCTCCCTGCTGCTGGTCCTCCTTTCCCTCCCAGAGCTCGCGTCTCTGTTCCACCACCGCGCCCCAGAGTTGATGCCGTGGATACAGAGGAGGTAGATTCCTCTTCTTCAGATGATGGTGATGACCAGACGATGGCCGAGGGCTCTGATGATGACGAGGAGGAGGATGACGAGGCCACTGAGTGATGCTGCTGTTGATGCCCCTTTATTGATGATGTCAAAAAGGGGGAGAGATATTTGGAGAGAGAGATATTTTGTTATGACTCTTTATTATTTTTGTTATGTACTTGACTTATTTTTGTGTTTGTTGGACCCTTTTATTTCTGTGTTGTGGACATGTATCTTTTGTGGTATGTATTTATGTCATGTATGAGACTTATTTCCTTATCTATGATATGACATGAGTAGTTGATATGTTGTGATTGGCATGGATGTGTGATGTTTATTTTTTTTTATCACTATGCCTAAGTATGATTCTTATATATGCTTGTGTTGAGGGGGAGTTTCATTTGAAGACTCTACCCAAAAATTTTTGTGATAACTACATATGTTTTGCCATCATCAAAAAGGGGAGATTGTTGGCCCAAAGGCCATTATCCCGGTTATTTTGATGATAGCAAAACATATTTAGTTATTTAAAATCTTGATTTTAAGTATGTAAAGTATTTCAGGTTCAAGAAACAGATTTTGACGACTCCGCTAAAAGACTCACACTTTTGAGTTCGCCCAACATTTGCATTCCCAAGCTAAGCACATAGGAAGCTTCGGAATTTGCGTTGAAGAAAAGTTCAAGAAGAAGATCAAGACTTGCTAAAGAATCCAAGATGTGTACTTTGTTTATTTCATTTTAGAATATTTTGTCAAAACTAAATAGTAGAAGTAGAGATATGGGATATCACACACACACATTTTCTAGAGTGGTTTATGGCTTCAAAATAATTTCTATTTCTATTTCCAAACTCAGTTTTAGTTGAACATATCTATTTTGGAAATACGATTTTAGAGAGACTAGTTTTGGGAAAAACATTTCATTGAAAATCAAGTTTTTATCAAAAGAATTTTACCAAGTATTTACCTGATAGTAGTATGACACATGCTCATACTCTATGATTTTTCAAGACCAAAACATTTTATCCAAGACCCAAAACCAAAATCCAAAATTGTCCAGGTCTGTGAATTCTGATTTTTCAGAAATTCACAGTGACCGGTCGACCGGCAGTCGACCGGCACTCGACCGACATGCACAAATGTGCATGTGCGTATCAGTCGACCGGAGGTCGACCGATACTCGACCGGCCCCAACCTGCTGCTCTCTGGAAATTGCCAGTCGACCGACCCGGTCGACCGTGAGCCCCAACGGTCGGATTTTTGACCGTTGGCGGTCGACCGCGACCCCGGTCGACCGGTAGTCTGTCAAAAATTCTGACAGACTCAACAGCTATTTTTCTGACTTTTTGACTTTTGGGATTTGTCTCCAACGAATCTCTTGAGCAGTTTTTGACCCCTATAAATAGGTGGTCACTTCATATGAAATGACTAATGATTTTAGAGCTATCAAGTGCAATTTTACAAAAGTTTCAAAGATTTCCAAGTTTTCAAAAGAAGATTTTTCTCTCCAAAGCCTAAATTTCCATCACCTTTCTTGGAGCCTATTCCTCTACTTCTCTCTAGTTTTGCACTACACAATCCATACTCTAAGTCTACTATTTGGTTCTAGGATTGTGCTTAGTGAGCTCCTTTGTAAAGTGGTCAAGTGTGATCACTTCCATTGTAATTGAGTGAAGTTGTAGAGGCATCGGCCTCAAGGCGAGCTAGTGTGCTCAAGGTGGTGAAGTGTCATCACGGGAGACGGACAAGTGTTGTCCTTGTATTGTTGATCCGTGGGATCCTCAATAGTGGAAATCCTTCAAGTGTGAAGGCGGGGACGTAGAGCGTGGCTCGAACCTCGGAAACATATCGGCGTGTTTGCGTTTGCTCAAATTCTTCTAACTCTATCTCTTTTATTACTTGCAATTTTACATTGTCTTTTACTTGCAAGAAATATTGTATTGTGCTAATTGTTTTAGAGTTAAATTTTTTAATTCCGCATAATTGCCATTATCATATAGCCATCACCTATTCACCCCCCCTCTAGGTGATTTCACAAAAAGGGGGAGATGTTTGCCCAAAGGCCCGTCACTCTAGTTTTGATGATGATTAACTCATGTAGTTATAATACTAATGATCTTGTGTTTAATTAGTCTCAGATTTGTGATCAAGATCTTAGTAGGTGTTTAGCTTCAATAAAGGATTTAAAGTCAAGTTTTGGAGCTAGCACGTGTTGATTCAAGAGCTTGTGCATCAAGACCACATCAAGTACTTAAGAGGAGTCTAACTCTTCTTTGAATCAAGGTTTGGACCAAGTCAAGAAGGAGAGAAGATTTCCAAGTGAAGACCTTCAAGAGAAGACTTGTGTCTAGGTTTGTTTTTGTTAAAATTTATTTTTAGATAAAATGTAAAGGATAGAATAGTTAGTGGATTGCTCAAGTACCATATACACTCACACACAAGATTTAGATGAATTTTTATAAAAGAGTTTTCATTTTGGAAAAATACAAAAGAATTTTCATTTTGGAAAAATACCGTTTGGTTTTTAGAGTTTCATATATACATATGTTTAACCAAAACTATTTTAGAGCTTAATGTCAAAACATAAAAATTTCCTCATATATGTGTAGTGGATCATATCCATACACACTAAGCCTTAAAGTATTTAGAATATCTTGTTTTTGTATTTGAAAAGTTTTGAAAAATCGATTTGGAAAAATACAGATTTTGTTTCAAGCCAAAATTTCAAAGTTACAAAAATAGTTCAAAATGTTTGTAACATGTTTTGATTTTTATTCAAACATGTTTGTTTATCAAAGTATAATAATAACTTATTTTTGTAGATTTTTTTGTGGATTTATGGGATTTTATCTAAGGTAAAAGACAAACTTTTGATCCCTAAAAAATACAGTTTTAGGCTTCTGCCAGTCGACCGCACACGTCAACCGAGCCAGGAGTCAGTCGACCGAGTCGGTCGACGACGTGCACAAACGTGCACGCCCTATTTGGCTGGAGGGCCGGTCGACCGACCCAGTCGACCGCCAGAGAGCTCTGCTCTCTGGAATGGCCCCGATCGACGGGCGATCGACCGGCAGAGAGTGTCTGCTCTCTATATCCAGGCACGGTCGACCGCTGGCTCAAATGTCAGAAATCTGACCGTTGGCTGGTCGACCGGGCGGTCGACCGACAGCAGTGCAGACTGCTGATTGGACCCCAACGACTAGTTTTCTTAGCCTATAAAATGGGGCTTCCTTGGGCTTTTTATATAAGATTTGAAGAGTGTTTTTGGGCTTGTTTTTCCTACATATATCAGTGGTTATATCTACATATTTTAGAGCCAAAATTTCCAAATCAAAAGAGAGTTTATCAAGAGACTTTTCAAAGTGAATTTCTTTAGTTTTTCACCACATATTCAATCCTTGTTTTTCTCACGCATACTTTAGCTTTCCATTGATATATCTATCCTATAGGAGAGTTATTGTGAGATTGTTTTTAGGTGATCAAGTGTTTAGATCACAAGAGATCTTTCTTGTACTTTGAGGAGGCGGACTTGCGGGTTCGCGTGATTTTGAGTTCTAGTGAGAGCTCGTTGTAGAGGTGCGGCCTCAGCAAGCTAGTGTGCTTGCGGTGTGTAGTTCTTGCGGAAATGAGTGAAGGGACTAGAGAGTCCAAAGGAGTTCTAATGTGAACTCACTTGTAGGTGTTACGACACCGAGTGATCGGTGGGATCGATTTATAGTGAAAATCCTTCATAGTGTTGAGGCGGGGATGTAGAGCAAGTGTGCTGAACCTCGAAACAATTCTCCCCGTGTTTGCGATTGCTCTCTCTATCTCTCACTTGTCTTTATATCTTACATGCTCATATTGTCTTTATTTTTATATGCTTGATATATCTTGTGCTTAAATCGATATATGCTTGGGGATTGTTTGCTCACACTTGTATTCAACCAAGAGAGCCAAAGCGATACCTCAACTCTTATCTAGAGGAATCTTGAGGAGTTAGTTCAGAGCCCTTCACGGGAAATTCGGCTACACTCTTAGTTATACTTGGTGTGTTGTGCATAAGAATTTTTAGTCTGCATAAATAGTTTTAATTCCGCATTAATTCACCATTAGATTAGCTAGTCACCTATTCAAACCCCCTAAGTGATTTCAATAATAACCTCGATCGCAGTATTATAAATAACTTAATGAATAAAGGACTTCGACATTGGTCACAATTATGTAAAATAAATTATAAAAGACTGCGACCAAAGTTGCAGTGTTATTAAACCAAAATTTCTTAAAGGGGCTGCTGTTACATAAAACTGAGACCATTTTCGTAGTGTCAAAAGTTATACAAGACTACGACCTTGGTCTCAGTTTTCTAAACAACTTAATTACTAAATGTCTGCGACCTTGGTCGTTGTTACATAAAACTGTGACAACGGTCACAGTACTCTAATTAGCTAATTAATAAAAGACTGCGACCTTGATCACATATATGAAAAATAAGTTAATCAATACTGTGATCAAGGTCACAGTGTAAAATTAAATTAAACCACAAAATGAAAATGACATTAAAAATAGTGTGACTGTCTCGCAGTGCTCTTAACAACTTTTTACAAAAGGCATAGACGATGGTCGCAATACTGCTAAAACTTATTTTATAAACATGTTAGAGACAACATTTTTAAATCCAAATATATTATTTTTCAGGGACTGCAACTTCGATTTTGTTTCCGAAAACAAACAAATTAAAAAAAAGGTTTAAAAACGCAGTAAGCGATTAAAATTGATTAAACAGCTTTTTAAACTAAATAAATATTTTTAAAAATACTGTGACTCTGATCGCATTCTTTAAAAAAATTAAAATGTTTTTTGAAACTAGAAAGTTGAAAATTTTAATAAAAAACCTTTTTTAATCGAATTTTCTGTTTAATTTTAATTTTTTTAGAAAATTTGACATTGAAATCGAAAATATTTTAGCATCGAACTACGATCTAAAACGAAATGACGTATAGAAGTGAAAAAGTTCTTTAAATACATATGATTGAAAAATTTTGAAAAAATAAAAAATTTTAGGGCAACCATTATTCTAGTGTATCGCGCATGGTTTTTACCTTTAAAAATTCGGCTATTGTTTCCTCACTCGTCATCTTGATCAGATCTTGCTTTATAAATTTAATTTTAATGTGGATAAAAAAAATTTATAACTCAAGATTACTGAAACAGATTTTGGTTTGAAAAACTCAAATTTTCGGTAATTTTTGAGAAGGAATAGTTTTGGCTAGCTTAAAAGTAAAAGTGGGGGTATTTTGGTCAATTTGTAACTGTAAAGTGATTGATGGTCATTTGAGCGGGGTGTTTTGTGTTTTTAGCGCCTAAACTCTTCCACATATTTTCGACTAAGATTTTGTCACGTCATGCAGACTAAGAAACTCTCACAAGCGGTCGCTGATGTACAGAAATCACACACACGCACACACACATATGAGAAAAATGAGAATCAGTGACAAAGGAGGCAACTCTGTCCTAAGTCACACTCAAAACTCAAGTTTTTAATTAAATTTTCATGATCTGACTTCACATTATCATCTTCATGT
>JAVJIF010024002.1:0-54356 GCA_038442645.1 Agave tequilana | reverse complement strand
AGGTGTAATACCCCTCTCCCGGAATACGTGCCTAGTTACGTATTCAGTCCTTTGACCGTATTTTCCGATGTACCTTCCGTATTTGACCCGATTTTAATTTCAAATATCATTTTCCAATATTTTAGATTTTATGTGATTTTCTGGAATTTCTGGAATTAAAATGAATTTCTCCGAAACCGGTGTCGGCCAGTACCGCTGGCCGATTCCGAATTTTTATCTTCCAAACTGTTAGGAATTTCTAGAAAGTCCTTTAGACTTTATTGCTTAGAATCATATTTCCTACTCACACTCTTTTTCTGAGAATTTTTATAAATTTATGAAAATTCTTTCGGAGTCGGTAAATAACTGATTCCGGGATTTTTAATTAAAAATCTATACAGTATTTCTTCAACGAATTTCACCATTGGTCTTCAAATATTATTCTTGATTTTGGTAAAATTTTCAGACCATTCAAAATACTTGAATTTCGGGCATTTTTCCAAAATTTGCAAAATTCCTTTTCACTTCATTTCCACCTCATTTCCCACTCACACTTCACCTAACCCCTCACTCTCTCCCTCTCCCACAGCCGGCCAAGTGGCCAAAGAAAGGACACTCACCTCACCCCTCTTTTGCAAGAAAACCCTCACTTCTAACCAATTTCCCCCCTTTACAAAAATCCCAAACTATAATTCCTATTCATTTGCAAATCACTCTTTTTCTCTCTTCACTTCAACAGAGAAGAGAAACTCCACAATCTCCTTCTCCCTCTAGCAAGAACCCTAGCTCCAAGATCACTTCAAGACCTTTCCCTCCAGCCAAGGCAACCCCAGAGCACTTCTTCAACCTCAAAGCTTCAACAACAAGTGTGGAGTGAAGCCATCATCCTCATCCTTGAATCAAGTCACAATTGAACCTATCCCAAGTGAGTATTTCACTCACCAAGACTTGTATTAACCCTAGAATACTTGTGTCTACACTTCTTGTACACCTAGGTCACCAAAAACCACGAATTGAACCATCAAACACACTTCCAGAAATTTGATCTGCTCACTGTTATTCACAGTATTAGTCGACTTATCATAGGAACTAGTCGACTAGAACACTTAGCTGAAACTTAGTTTTCTGGAAAAACCCAGTATTAGTCGACTTGCCCCAAATATTAGTCGACTAACAACTCTCTGGAAACCCATATTAGTCGACTCTTAAAATTACCTAGTCGACTAATCCTTCCTGGATCAGAAACCCAACTTTCTGTATCAGCAGACTTAGTCGACTTAAGTGTCCATCAGTCGACTATAACTCCCTATTAGTCGACTAACCTTCCTACCCTAGTCGACTAATTTTCCCTGAAACAGAATTCTAACTCTCTGTATCCCAGTATTAGTCGACTAACCCTTACCCCTAGTCGACTAATCCTGACTGTGTGTCATAGTTAATTTCTGTTCTGAATTGGTTCTTATACTTGATACATGTGTATTATATCTTGCTTGTTCATGCTTCAATACTGGCTCTACATGACCTATTACTGGATGGATGTATCTCTTGTTACCTCATGATTTATTATTGCATATACCCGTTCCATGACATGTTAAACAATAATATCACCACTTATCATGCTATCCCTTAAAACTAAGCATGATACACTTGACTCTTACATAAAAAGCACCAACTTACACATGGGTCGGGGAAATATGCGGAATATCGATATGTGTTCGTGTTTACAGTGGTATTAGGTTGTGCACTATATTTTCCGGTCTTACCTGCGGTACTCCAGGGGACCGAGGGGAGTGCTTCCTCCCTTTCCTGTTTCCTGTCATGACAAGGGCATACATAAGACCCTCCTGTTAGCCTAGCGGCAGGTTAGGCCGTCTTCAAGCAACGGAACAATACTGGGCCGTGGTCCCGGGCATGCACGGGACCCACTGTAAACATAGTTCGTCGATACAACCGCTGTTTCCAATAACAACCTTGTTTCACTAGGATATGGATCTATTGCTCTGGGACGCTGGGTCACATAGCTAGATATCACAGTAAGACAGTAATAATAATAAGACGTTAATTGTAGATTTGTTGCATATGATCTTACCTATTGAGTTTACATCGCTTGTTATTCGTTGCTATTTATTGTAACTTCATTTCCTTTATTCATGACCTTATGTCACTTGACTATCCTTTATTTGTTATTATATGTCTTGACCCTTTGGATTTGCATATTCAGATTCCGAGGCCTGGGTCGAAGTGGAGCCATCCACCGAAGATCAGGCTTTCTTTAGTGAGCAGGCAGATTAGCCCCGGTCCTCGTGCCAGACTCTTCCTTTTGGTTCACGGGATCTCCATCCATTTCGTGAGCATTTTGTATTTTTGATTGTATATCGTTCTTTTTGGACTGGGTTGTGATAAAGGACACTTGTAAAGTGATTTTGCTTATCATACTTGTGCAACCTTGTATTTATATTTTGTAAGTTGGCATATGATTATACCACGCTGTGTGTTGTACTCTGATACTTGTTGTACTTATGCTTAGCGTATATACGTGGGGGCACCAACTGACCTACGTATATGCGTTGCAGTGACGTCCCCGTATCTTTGGGATCGGGGCGTTACAGGTGGTATCAGAGCCTAGGCTCTCAAACCTAAAAGTACAACCAAGTGGCAATTCTAGTGATTTGCTAATGCCAACTACAATGTACAAAGTTATATAGTCCTTCTCGACTTCGTCCTTGATTCGATCCTCGTATCCTAAACTCCTTCCCTTTGTTTCCAATTCCAGATCTTATCCCTTTCGGTATGGAGAGACGTTCGGGTCGCAACAATGTCGGGCAAGTACCGAATGGACCCGTAGGAGGAGAGGGTGCTGATGTCCTGAGGATCATTCAGACTATGCTGGGAAACCAGCAACAGCAGATGGAGAATCAGCAGCAGCAGACTGAGCTCCTCAGGCAGGAGTTGGCAGCTCCGAAGGAGCAAAGGCCTGGGAACGTGTCAGACTTCGGCGGCTGCAACCGGCCGTATTCACGGGAGTCGAGAGACCATTGGAGGCTGAACAGTGGTTGACAGACACCACCGATCTGCTGAACGCCGCCGGGTGCCTAAGGAGAACCAAGTGGAGGTTGCAAAGATCCAGCTGAGGACATAGCCAGACTTGGTGGCTTGCAGAGGAGGCTCGCTTGAAGAAGCCTATCTCTTGGGATACGTTCTCCAAGAGCTTTTTAGCAGGTTCTTTCCCGCCACTGCTCAGAAAGATATGGAGGAGCAATTCATCAGGCTTCAACAGGGGATAGATCCGTAGATGAGTATGCTGCAGAATTTCTCAGCTGAGTCGCTTCGCCCGTACATGGTGTTAGATGAAGAGAAGAGGGCAAGCAGGTTTCAGCAGGGTTTAACAGATGGAGATCCAGATGTTTCTGATGCCCCAGCAGCTGAAGACCTATGCTGAGGTTCTCACCATCGCTCGAGAGGTGGAGCGTGGGTTTCAGAAGAGGCAAGAGAACCAGGCCATGAAGAGGCCGTTTGTGCCGGTGGGCAGAGGAGGACCATCCAGAGCAGCGAAGGTCCAGGCCAGGCAACATTCAGGGCAGTTTCTTACCAGGTGGCTCGACCAGGTCTTATCTGCAACTTTTGCCAGAACCAGGACACTCTCAGCAGATTGCCGGAGGGCAAACGGATGGTGTTTGGTGTGTGGAGCACGAGACCATGCCGTGGAGACTGTCCTCACAGGAGAATGGGTTTGCTAATCAACCTTGCCGGCACCTCAAGGGCAGAATGGACAGAGGGCACTACCAGGGCCATTGGGCAGAGGCACCAGGGACCAGTGATGAGGAGAGCTCTTCCCCTTCCTCCACCGCATGTTGCTCGCCCAGTGCAGAGAGGAGCCCGGACAGCAGCAGGGCTTGGCAGAGGTCAGGCCTACAACCTGACAGCAGAGGAGGCTGAGACTTCAGAGGAGGTGATTACAGGTAACATCAGAGTTCATTCTATACTGTTCTCGCTCTTCGATTCGGGTGCATCCACTGTTATATCTCTGACCATTTTGTGGCTGTTCATTCCATACCTGTTAAGACTTTAGACCACAAGTGGGAGATAAGTACAGGGAATGGGGTAGTTGTATCTTCTAGAGTTTGTGCTGACTGTCCAGTGGAGCTTTGTGGGAAGACCTTGGCCATAGATATGCTCGTACTAGACACCAAAGGGTACGACGTAATCTTAGGCATGACCTGGCTCAGTCAGTACTATGCGGTGATCGACTGTAGAGGGAGGAAGATCGATTTCAGAATCCCGCATCAGCCGGATTCCAGTTTAGTGGAGAGGTGAAGCCTGCTAAGAAGGAGATTCAGATGACCACTTCGGAGGTTCTGAAGGGAGTGCCAGTGTGGGATGAATTTCCAGGAGTCTTTGCTGAGGTCTCAGGGCTTCCACCGGAGAGGATAGTGGAGTTCTCCATTGATACAGTTCCAGGGACACTCTATATCCAGGCTCCGTACAGGATGGCACCGACGGAGTTGGAGATCTTGAAGAAGCAGCTGCAGGAGTATTCGGACAAGGGATTGATTCGGCCAAGCACTTCACCATGGGAGCTCCAGTGCTCTTGGCGAATAAGAAGGATGGTGGTAAGAGGCTTTGTATTGATTATAGGGAGTTGAACAAGGTCACCATCAAGAACAGGTATCCTTGCCCCGGATTGATGATTTGTTTGATCAGCTCCATGGAGCCCGTGTATTTTCTAAGTTAGATTTGCAGTCGGGTTACCATCAGCTGAGGGTGAAGAAGGAGGATGTTCCGAAGACTGCATTCAGGACCCGATATGCCACTATGAATTTCTAGTTATGCCTTTCGGAGTCACCAATGCCCCTGCGGTTTTCATGGATTTGATGAATCGAGTGTTTCTCCCCTTACCTAGATCAGTTTTAGTTGTATTCATAGATGACATCCTGATCTATTCAAGGAATGAGAAGGAGCATGCAGAGCACTTGAGGATTGTGTTGCAGACCCTCCTGCAAGCAGCTTCATGCCAAGAGGAGCAAGTGTGAATTCTGGTTGGACAGCATAGCTTTCCTTGGACACATAGTTTCAGCAGAAGGAATTTCAGTTGATCCTAGTAAAGTCCAGGCAGTGAAGGATTGGCCAGTTCGGAGACGGTGACTGAGATTAAGAGTTTTCTTGGCTAGCCGGATATTACAGGCGCTTTGTCTAGGATTTCTCTAGGCTTGCAGCTCCGTTGACCCGACTCACCAGAAAAGGGGAGAGATTCATATGGACAGAAGATTGTGATGCAGCATTTGAGCAGTTGAAGCAGAGGCTTATCACAGCTCCAATTTTGAGGACTCCTTCAGGGAGAGGAGGGATGGTCATTTTCTGTGATGCATCAGGTAAAGGCCTGGGGTGTGGCTTATGCAACATGATCATGTTATAGCATATGCATCTAGGCAGTTGAAGCCTCATGAGAGGAATTACCCAACTCATGACTTGGAGTTGGCAGCTGTGATATTTGCTTTGAAGATCTGGAGACACTACCTTCTGGGAGACAAGGTGTTGATATACACAGATCACAAGAGCCTCAAGTATATTTTCTCACAGAAGGAGTTGAATTGAGGCAGAGGAGGTGGTTGGAGCTTATGGCGGACTATGATATTGACTTGCAGTATCATCCAGGCAAAGTCATACCGTTCCTGATGCACTGAGCAGGATGCCAGAGAACAGAGTGCTAGTCCACCTCACGCAGCAGAGGGAGTTGATTCAGGAATTCATCAGACTGGATTTGATGTTAGTGCAAGGAGGTGATAAGGCAGGGCAGCTTATGACTTTACAGATCTAGTCATCATTGTTAGAGGAGATCAAGGGAGCTCAGATGGAGGCCCCAGATTGCGACATTCAGAGCTCAGGTGGAGGCTGGATTGAGGTCGGATATCTGTATTCGTCCAGATGGTGCATTGTATTTTGAGATAGACTTTGTGTTTCCCGAGGAGAAGTCAGACAGAAGATTTTGGTGGAAGCACACAGTTCAGCTTATTCTATACACCCTGGGGGAAACAAGATGTACCAGGATCTGAAGAAGCACTTTTGGTGGAATGCCATGAAGAGGAGATAGCCCAGTTTGTTGCTAAGTGCTTGGTTTGCCAGCAGATAAAGATCGAGCATCAGAGATCAGCTGGACTTCTTCAACCTTTGCCGATACCCGAGTGGAAATGGGAGCACATCACCATGGACTTCGTGACGGCATTGCCTCGGAGTCCCAGGGGTAATAATGCGTGTGGGTGATAGTTGATCGCCTCACCAAGTCAGCTCACTTCATACCATTCAGGGTAGGCCAGTCGACAGAGGTTCTGGCAGATAAGTATTTGAAGGAGGTGGTTCGTCTGCATGAGTTCCAGTTAGTATTGTGTCAGATAGAGACACCAGATTCAGATCTCATTTCTGGGAGAGTCTCCAAGAAAGTCTGGGAACTCGTCTGAAATTCAGTACTTCTTATCATCCTCAGACGGACGGACAATCTGAGAGGACTATCCAGATCCTTGAAGATATGTTGAGGGCTTGCATGATTGACTTTGGGGGATCTTGGGAAGACCATCTTCACTTGGCTGAGTTTTCATATAACAACAGCTACCAGCAAGTATTAAGATGGCACCCTTTGAGGCATTGTATGGTAGGAAGTGCCGATCACCGATTTGTTGGGATGAAGTCGGTGAGAGGAGTCTTTTGGGACCAGAGATTCTGATGCAGACTACAGAGAAAGTCAGGGTTATCAGAAATCATCTCAGGGCTGCTCAGAGTAGGCAGAAGAGTGGGCAGACACTCGGAGAAGGCCATTAGAGTTCCAGGTTGGAGATCATGTATTCTTGAGGATATCACCTACCAAGGGAGTGATCCGGTTCGGTGCTCGTGGGAAGCTAAGTCCAAGGTATATTGGCCCATTCGAGATCCTGGATCGTGTGGGAGATGTGTCCTATAGATTGGCATTACCGCCATCTTTGACGGGGTGCATAATGTCTTCCACGTGTCTCAGTTGAGGAAGTATGTCAGGGATGACAGCCATATTCTGGATCATCCGAGCTGGAGCTACAACCGGATTTATCATACCAAGAGCAGCCGTTGGCCATCCTGGATAGGAGTGTCAAGACACTGAAGAACAGAGCTATTCCATTGGTATTGGTGTCATGGAACAGGCATGCGCCAGGAGAGGCCACTTTGGGAGCGTGAGGACGTTATCCGGGCGTTATCCTCATCTTTTCACATCTTGATTGGTAAGACTCTTCCCTTCTACTTTTCTACCGTTATCTTTCTTGTATCCATATCTATCTGTTGCTTTTCCTGTTATCTTTCACCTTATGAAATTTCGAGGACGAAATTTTTGTAAGGTGGGTAGATTGTAATACCCCTCTCCGGAATACGTGCCTAGTTACGTATTCAGTCCTTTGACCGTATTTTCTGATGTACCTTCCGTATTTGACCGATTTTAATTTCAAATATCATTTTCCAATATTTTAGATTTTATGTGATTTTCTGGAATTTTCTGGAATTAAATGAATTTCTCCGAAACCGGTGTCGGCCAGTACCGCTGGCCGATTTCCGAATTTTTATCTTCCAAACTGTTAGGAATTTCTAGAAAGTCCTTTAGACTTTATTGCTTAGAATCATATTTCCTACTCACACTCTTTTTCTGAGAATTTTATAAATTTATGAAAATTCTTTCGGAGTCGGTAAATAACTGATTCCGGGATTTTTAATTAAAAATCTATACAGTATTTCTTCAATCGAATTTCACCATTGGTCTTCAAATATTATTCTTGATTTTTGGTAAAATTTTCAGACCATTCCAAAATACTTGAATTTCGGGCATTTTTCCAAAATTTGCAAAATCCTTTTCCACTTCATTTCCACCTCATTTCCCCTCACACTTCACCTAACCCAACTCACTCTCTCCCTCTCCCACAGCCGGCCAAGTGGCAAAGAAAGGACACTCACCTCACCCCTCCCTTTGCAAGAAAACCCCTCACTTCTAACCAATTTCCAACCCCTTTACAAAAAATCCCAACTATAAATTCCTATTCATTTGCAAATCACTCTTTTTTCTCTTTCACTTCAACAAGAGAAGAGAAAACTCCACAATCTCCTTCTCCCTCTAGCAAGAACCCTAGCTCCAAGATCACTTCAAGACCTTTCCCTCCAGCCCAAGGCAACCCCAAGAGCACTTCTTCAACCTCAAGCTTCAACAAGTGTGTGTGAAGCCATCATCCTCATCCTTGAATCAAGTCACAATTGAACCTATCCAAGTGAGTATTTCACTCACCAAGACTTGTATTAACCCTAGAATACTTGTGTCTACACTTCTTGTACACCTAGGTCACCAAAACCACGAATTGAACCATCAAACACACTTCCAGAAATTTTGATCTGCTCACTGTTATTCACAGTATTAGTCGACTTATCATAGGAACTAGTCGACTAGAACACTTAGCTGAAACTTAGTTTTCTGGAAAAACTCAGTATTAGTCGACTTGCCCCAATATTAGTCGACTAACAACTCTCTGGAAACCCATATTAGTCGACTCTCTTAAATTACCTAGTCGACTAATCCTTCCTGGATCAGAACCCAACTTTCTGTATCAGCAGACTTAGTCGACTTAAGTGTCCATCAGTCGACTATAACTCCCTATTAGTCGACTAACCTTCCTACCCTAGTCGACTAATTTTCCCTGAAACAGAATTCTAACTCTCTGTATCCCAGTATTAGTCGACTAACCCTTACCCCTAGTCGACTAATCCTGACTGTGTGTCATAGTTAATTTCTGTTCTGAATTTGGTTCTTATACTTGATACATGTGTATTTATCTTGCTTGTTCATGCTTCAATACTGGCTCTACATGACCTATTACTGGATGGATGTATCTCTTGTTACCTCATGATTTATTATTGCATATACCCGTTCCATGACATGTTAAACAATAATATCACCACTTATCATGCTATCCCTTAAAACTAAGCATGATACACTTGACTCTTACATAAAAAGCACCACTTACACATGGGTCGGGGGAAATATGCGGAATATCGATATGTGTTCGTGTTTACAGTGGTATTAGGTTGTGCACTATATTTTCCGGTCTTACCTGCGGTACTCCAGGGGACCGAGGGGTGCTTCCTCCCTTTCTGTTTCCTGTCATGACAAGGGCATACATAAGACCCTCCTGTTAGCCTAGCGGCAGGTTCCGTCTTCAAGCAACGGAACAATACTGGGCCGTGGTCCCGGGCATGCACGGGACCCACTGTAAACATAGTTCGTCGATACAACCGCTGTTTCCAATAACAACCTTGTTTCACTAGGATATGGATCTATGTGCTCTGGGACGCTGGGTCACATAGCTAGATATCACAGTAAGACAAGTAATAATAATAAGACGTTAATTGTAGATTTGTTGCATATGATCTTACCTTATTGAGTTTACATCGCTTGTTATTCGTTGCTATTTATTGTAACTTCATTTCCTTTATTCATGATCCTTATGTCACTTGACTATCCTTTATTTGTTATTATATGTCTTGACCCTTTGGATTGCATATTCAGATTCCGAGGCTTGGGTCGAAGTGGAGCCATCCACCGAAGATCAGGCTTTCTTTAGTGAGCAGGCAGATTAGCCCCGGTCCTCGTGCCAGACTCTTCCTTTTGGTTCACGGGATCTCCATCCATTTCGTGAGCATTTTGTATTTTTGATTGTATATCGTTCTTTTTGGACTTGGGTTGTGATAAAGGACACTTGTAAAGTGATTTTGCTTATCATAACTTGTGCAACCTTGTATTTATATTTTGTAAGTTGGCATATGATTATACCACGCTGTGTGTTGTACTCTGATACTTGTTTGTACTTATGCTTAGCGTATATACGTGGGGGCACCAACTGACCTACGTATATGCGTTGCAGTGACGTCCCGTATCTTGGGATCGGGCGTTACACAAGGTAAACATGCATTCCTAGAGTTTTTCGGTACATACTCATCTTAATCTTCCATACATTGATGTTAGAGACATCAAACAAAGGAAGGGGTCATGAAATACATGAGTGTGTGTAAGCAAACAAGTGTGTAAATGCAAGATATAGATTAGCTAACCAAGATCTCACTCCTAGGTGGTTAAACCTAATATCAAGAGTATAGGCTCTGATACCAATTGAAAGTACACCTAGAGGGGGGGTGAATAGGTGTATGGCTAATCTAATGAAAAATGAAGCGGAATTAAAAACAATTGCAACAAACTTAATGTAACCAAAGAGTGTAGCCGAATTTCTTGGTGAAGGGCTCTGGACTATCTCCTCTAAATTCCTCTGAATAAGAGTTGAGGTGCTATGTAAAGCTCTCTTGGTTCAACACATGTGAGGCACACAAACAATACAAAGCATATATGTATGAATAAACAATATAAAATAATGTAAGGTAAATAAGAGAGATTGAGATATAGTGGATCAATCGCAAACACAAAGATATGTTTCGTGGTTCGAGCCACTGCTCTACGTCCCCGCCTTCACAACAGGATTTCACTATATCATCCACACAGGACTTCCCACACGGGAACCTCCACTGAGGATTTAGGTAATACAACCTTGGAGTACATAACTCCTCTCTCAACCAACAACTACCTCTACACAAGAGGCAAAGGCACAAAGCCACACAATAACAATCCCCTCTAAAGTTAGAGGGATAAGGCACTAAGCCAAACCAACTATGATCACCTCCACACTTAGAGGGATACCAACAAACCCAATTGCATAACCTCCTCTACTCTTAGAGGGAAAGGCACAAAGCTAAAACAAAAGAAAGGGTTACAACTCTTGGTGGTCTCAACAAACCAGAAACCAATTTTCTCACTAAAATAAGATCCTAATAGATAATAGATAGATAGCTCAAGTGTGAGAAATGAGAGTTTGAAAAACAAATCACAAAAAGAACTCTTGGAAAACTTCTAGATGGCTATAGAAATGAAGAACAAAAGCCAATTCCCAAAGACTCTATTTTTCTTTGATTTTTTCAACCCTTTAAAATAAATAAAGATAAAATCTTAAGCCCAAAACTCTTGAGAAAACTTGCTATTAAACACTTTGAAAGATAGAAAATTTTTACTCTCAAAAATCATGAAGAAACCAGCTCAAGAGATGGGTATTTATACCCTCTCAAAATTTGCCCGTTGTAGCCAGGAAAGGGCAGAAATACCCTTCCAGTAGACTGCCCGATCGATCGGCCACGGTCATTTTTATGACCGTTGTGCCTCCGGTCGACCGGGCCAAAGCCAACGGTCGACCTCCCGGTCGACCGTCCCCCACCCGAGAGTGGGATGCTTTCAGTCGGTCAACCGTGCGGTCGACCGGCTGAGATGGCTGGCCATGTGCACGTTCTCGTGCACATCAGTCGACCGTGCGGTCGACCGACCACTGGTCCGGTCGACCGCTAGTCTGTTTGGCTGGGTTTTTTAGGGATTAAAAACTTATCTTTTTATCTTCAATTAAATCCCATAAAATCACATAAATTTCACAAAAATAAGTTCTTATAAGATCTTTGAAATACAAATATGTGTGACTAAAATTCAACACATATTATAAACTATTTGAACTATTTTTGTGATATGGAAATTAGGCTTTAAACAAAAATCGGTATTTTCTAAAACTTGAATATTTGAAATGGAAAACCGTTTTCCCCAAAACTTGTCTAAAAATAAAAACATGATAACTGAAACAACTTTGAAGCATATTGTATAAAGATAGAATCCAATATACATGAAAGATATTATATCTATATTTTTGACATGAAATTTAAAAACTGGTTAAACCGAAACCGAAAGTAATAAACTTGTGTGTGTATGTGAACTTGAGCATATCAATACTATCTAATCTTTACAATGATCTAAACATACTAAAACACAAACCGAGGTCTTCTTATAGAACTCCTTCTCTAAGTCGACTCGATCCAAACACGATCCAACGAGCTTGACTCCAACCGGGTACTAGATGGGATCTTGACGCGCAAGCTCTTGAATCAACATGTGAAAGCTCCAAATCTCCTTTGTTGAAGCTAATCACCTACTAATATCTTGGTCAATCACTGAAACTATTTAAACATAAGATTATTAGTAAACTATAACTACATGAGTTAATCATCATCAAAACTAGAGTGATGGCTCTCTGGGCCAACAGAATGGTTAAAGGATCTTTTGTCTGAATTCTCTATTATGGCTAGACACATACTTCCAATCTCAGTTCATACTGATTCAAGATCCACCATTGAGATTTTAAAGCAAGATAATGCCAATAAGAAGATGAACAGACATATTCAAATTAGGCTTAAGTTCGTTCAGCGCCTATTGATAAAGTTGTGCTTCTGGACTTTGTAAAGTCTAAAAAGAATATTGCTGATCCATTGACTAAGAGTCTTTCTTGGAGTGTGGTCTTAGAATCATTGAGGGAGATGTGGTTAAGCCTATAGTAGAGTTCACCGACAGCGGAACCCAACCTACTTGATTAGGAGTTGATTCCATGAAAGAGGTTCAATGTGGTAGGAACAAGCTGGCTGGCGATACTTGTGTGCAACATCGACCTGGATATATTTATATCTTGTATGTAGTATTGTAGCTACTATCCTTTCTCTATGGTGACGATGCTCTTATGATACAGGAAGGTAAGGATGAGTTTAACTCTTATAAGTCTAACGCATGTAGTGTGGAGAGTATACTATCCAGTTATAGTACCCTTGGAGGAGTTACCTACGTGAGAGGAACTGTGATGGTTGCGGCTGGGGGCAGGGCTAACCTTAGAAACTCTCATGAGTCAGTTATTGTAAGCATGGCCTTTAACGCTCAACCCGCTCGCTCAATAGATGGAGACTTACTGTGTGTGTATTCTAACAATAGCTGATAAAAGAGGCTAGTTTCAGGCGTAGTCCACTATGTCTCTCAAATGGCGATGAATTCACTAAGGAAGGTTCCAGGTGTAGTTCACCTGTCCCGAATTATGATATTGTACGATTTTATTCGTGTTTATGATCTGATGATTTGATTGTTATTTTTTGTTGATTTGTTTTATCTTCCCTGAAACTCAAGGTTTGAAAGGGGAATTATTGATGTGTGTTTGAGTGGAGGAAAAACTTGAGTTTCCCTTTTATTTGGTTTTGGTTTTAATCTCATATTGGATAGGAGATGGAAGATTTGGTAGTATATATACCAACTCCTCCCATGCCTATTATTATGAGGGTTGGGTAATGGCCACATCCCTATACGCGCGCACATACGCCAAAACCGAACAGGGCCGGGCCGGGCTCAGGTTCGGGTGGCGCGTGGCCCACGACCTACGTACACGAATGTAGTTCGATTCAGGGGGCTCTTGAACCTGAAACTTTTTTCAGTTTTTCTATTTTTAATTTTATTTAAAATTCTGCTTTGATTTTCCAGATTTTCTATTAAAGTTTTGACCCACTCTCCAGATCTGCTCGCTAACTGCATGATCGTATGCATATTTACAGCGAATCTGTTACAACTGCTGAACTCTAAGAATTTATATAGCTTCTCGTAGTTCAGTCAGTTACCTATAAAAAATTCTACAAAATTCTGTTTCCCTCCTCTAAAATTCTTTCTTACAAAATTCTGGTTCGATTTTTTGTGATTTCTCTGGAGATTTCTTTTACATACAGGCAAGGCATTTCCATCTGAGCAGAGGTCTAGCTCTTCGTCCGGGACTGGATACTAGCGATCTACCAGGGGCTTTTACCGCTAGGCGAGGAGGTCATTCTAAGGTTTGGACGAGGAGCCGACCATCTATCTTCTAGAGCAGTACTTTTGCACGACTATCACCCCAGGCCAACAAATTTAACTGTTCTTTTAATTGCTTTATGTTAATTGCATGCTTAGGACAAGTAATTTATTTGATTAAAATTTATGTTTAATTTGTCGCATTAAGATTTAAAATTTAAAAATACTTTTATATACCCAACAAAATTTAATGTTGCTCCGGAGCATTAAAGCGACAGTTGAGTAAATTATCCGCTTTACTCTTTTTGTCACCTGTTATTCTTGATTAATTTCTCCACTCTTATTTATTTCTGTCCATCTACGACTGTTGGTAGTCTGTTTATCCTTCTTTGTTTCTATCTATCTGTGACAGTTGAATCACACAATGTGAAATCTTAAACGTGGCAAATTGCATGTAACGAAAGACATTTTAAAGCGCGCAAGCTTTATCAAATTTGAAAAAAATATTAGTGACTAATACAATTTTCCTTAATTTTATAGACTAGATAAATATGCCTATGTGGTTTTCTAATTAATACACTATACTAACCAATAACATGACAATTTTTTTGTCATCCAGGGACTTTTTATTAATTAGCAAACTTGTTAGATATAATTTCCGACTGAACATCTATAGTTAGCAATGACATGATACTTTACTTTATTGTGTACGATTCTTAATTAATCTAGTTGATTTTTGTCCACGTAACTATTCAAATTATCAGCAATAGGAAGCAATGAATGATTTTCTTTCGTGCTGTGAAGATTTTTGATTTATTAGTTAACTATAACCATGTGCCTTTCAAACTTATCACTCCAGTAAAGGATGACATGGCATTTTTTTTGTCTCATAATAATTTTAAGGTAAATGGCACAAAACCCCGGTACTATTGTGTTTATTGTACAAAACCCCTTACAATAACAGAGCCTGCAATTTGGCCCCTCGTGGCTAACTCCGCCAGTGTTACTGTTATGGGCAGCACATGCATACCATATAAAATCATAATTAATCAATTAAACACCATTTTCTTAATTATCACTATTAATTAAATATTAAAAACAATAAAATATAACTAGTAAAAATTTTAATTAAAGGAGGTCTGTCCCGCCTCCCCTCCCTGTGGCCCGCTCCCCTCTCTGTGCCCTCCCTTCCCCCCAGCCTGCCTCCACTCTCCTGGCCCGTCCCCTCCGCCCCTCCTCTGAGCCCACCTCACCTTACCCTCCTCCTGCCGCCTGACCCTCCCCTTCCACTGGCCCCTCCCCCTTGCCCGCCTCCCCTCCCCCTTCTCGTGGGCCCACCTCCCTGATCGTCGGAAAGTGTTGCAAAAAAACGAGTAAAAAATAAATGATCGGTGTTGTAGCTTCTTTGATTCTACCATAATAGCACAGTGACACGACTGGCTTTTGTCCAAGAGTTTCGAGGAGGAAGGCATGCTTATATAGTGAGATGAAAGCTACTGTTGCCTGTTGCTAGCCGGGTATTTTCATATGTATGCATGTTTTTTTACACGGTCTTTATGTGAAACCACATGGACATGGATGAATTCTTGCTTAATTAATTAATTATAGACATGCATTTTCTCTGCTGGCTAACAACAAATGCATCACTTTTATTAATCCATTGAGCCCACATCCGACTTTTTATTTATTAACGAAAATTTTTTATAAGCCCCTGTTTTCTTGGGAGTTCGTAAAAGCCCCTGCTCATCTCTCTCATGACAAAAAGTCCCTATTTTTATTTTGACGCTTCAAAAGTACTTGCCTCCATGTTTAATGAATAGTAACCCCATATTGGACCTCTATTGTGAGGTTCGTTCGTGATAGCCCTATGTACGTAGGTTTAATTTAATGTTGCTCAGGCGCATTAAAGCGATTGTTCAGTAAATTATCCGCTTTTACTTTTTTTTTTTCTTTCCATCTGTTAGTTAATCTGCCACTCTTATTTATTTTGTCCATCTGCGACTGTTGAGTAGTCTGTTCATCCTTATTTATTTCTGTCTATATGTGACAGTTGAATTACACAATATGAAATCTTAAAGGTGGACAAATTGTATGTAAAGATAGACATTTTAAAGCCCATAAGCTTTATCAAATTTGGAAAAAGATATTAGTGACTAATACACTTTTTCCCCTAATTTTTATAGACTACATAAATATGTGGTTTTCTAATTGATACACTATAGTAAGCAATAACATGACAATTTTTTTGTCATCCAGGGACTTTTTATTAATTAGTTAACTTGGATGATATAATTTTCCAACTGAACATCTATTAGTAAGCAATGACATGATACTTTACTTCATTGTGTACGATTCTTTATTAATTTAGTTGAGTTTTGTCGACGTAACTATCCAAATTATCAGCAATAGTGAGCAATAAATGATTTTCTTGTTCTGCTGTGAAGATTCTTGATTTATTAGTTAACTATAACCATGTGCCTTTCAAACTTACCACTTACAGTAAAGGATGACATGGCATTTTTTTTCTCATAATAATTTTTAAGGTAAATGGCACAAAACCCCTATACTATTAGGCTTGTTGCACGAAACCCCTACAGAAAAAAACTGCACTTTGCCCCGTCGTAGCTAACTCCGCCAGTGTAGTTGTTATGAGCAGCACATGCATATCATGTAAAATCATAATTAATCAGTTAAACTCTATTTTTCTTAATTATCACTATTAATTAAATACTATAAACAATAAAATATAACTAGTAAAAATTTTAATTAAAGGAGGTGGGGCCCACCTCCCCTCCCCTTCCCCTAGCCCCTCTCCCCTGCCCTTACCCTCCCCCTGGCCTGCCTCCCCTCCATTGGCCCGTCCCCTCTGCCCCTCCCCCTGGCCCACCTCCCCTCCCCCAGCCCTCCCTGTCTCCTCCTTTCCCATTGGTCTGTCTCCCCATGGCCGCCTCTGCTCCCCATCCTCCTAGGCCCGCCTCTCCTCACCCTCCACTTGGCTCGCCTCCTCACTCCTAGCCCTTCTCGCCTCCTCCCCTCCCTCTAGCCCGCCTCTCATCTGCCTCCTCCCTCCCTTCTTCTTACTCAATGCCAACGCCAGATCTAGTGACGATGTTGAGGCAGGAGGGATGGGGAGGTGGCCTCTCCCCTCCCCCTCCCTCTTCTCCCGGCGCCATGTTCGGGTGGCCAAGGAGGGAGGAAGGGGTTGGCTCCCCTCCCCTGCCTCCCTTCTCCTCGTCGCCGCCAGATCTGACGGCGACATGGAGGAGGAGGAAGGGAGGGAGGAGGGGGAGGGCGAGCCAAGGGAAGGAGGGAGGGAGTTAATTAATTTTTAATTAACTAAATAATTGTTTAAATATGATTTATTAGTTAATTATTAAGTAATTAAAAATTGTGTTTAATTGATTAATTAGTTTTTACGTGCATACCACGTGCTTTTTTTTAACGGTTAAAATGACGGACTTAGTCCCAGGGGGAAAGTGCAGGTTTTTGTAGTGTAAGGGGTTTTGCGCAGCAACCCCAATAGTACATGGGGTTTTGGGCAATTTACCCTAATTTATATTGATTAGTTAAACATAATATTGATGTGACTTTTCGAATTGTCTCTTTATAGACTCAAAGTTATGTCAATATATACTGATTGATCTTTGATCGAATACTTCAATTTTAATTGTTTTTCTCGCTTCTGCCAATGTCAACGAGGAGAGAAGCCTCTTGTCGTGTATGACATAAAGATGAAAGGACAAATGGGAAGGGGACTGTTGAGTGTCGTCTCTCCTTATGGTGAATGAAGCATATCGACATAAGAATCTACTGATTGCGAGAAAATACAGAGAATATGAAAAGTGTGTAAATCACCTAGAGGGGGGGTGAATAGGTGATGGCTAATCTAATGGTCACTTAATGACAAATAATGCGGAAGCTAAAACAATTATGACCAAATTAAATCTTTTACACTAAACACCACGTATAACACAAGAGTGTTGCCGAATTCCCCGTGAAGGGCTCTGGACAAACTCCTCTAGATTCCCCTTGAATGGGTTGAGGTGCCGCGTGGCTCTCTTGGTTGAATACAAGTGTTAGCAACAATCCCACGCAAGTATATCAATTAAGCACACAATGAATATCTAGCATATAAAGATGAGCACAATAAAAGTATGCAAGATATAAAAGAGACAGAGAGAGAGAGGAGAGTGAGCAATCGCAAACACAAAGGGTTTGTTTCGAGGTTCGAGCACACTTGCTCTACATCCCCGCCTTCGACACACGAAGGATTTCCACTATGCAAGATCCCAATGGATCTCTCCCGGTGCCGCAACACCTACAAGCCCTCGGACTCCCTAGTCCCGTACACACGCAAGCTCACTAGCTCGCCGAGGCCGCACCTCAAATCACCGAGTTCACAACCGAAATCTAAACCACCACGAGCACACTTGCCCGTCTCCTCAAAGTACAGAAAAGTCTTTGGTGATCACAACACTTTGATCACCTAAAAACAAACTCTCACAACACAATCCTATGGATAGATAAGGCAATGGATAGCTCAAGTGATTGTGAGAAAGCAAGGAAAGAACTATGGTGAAAAACTCAAAAAATCACTTTAAACACTCTTAATAAAATCTTCCCTTTTGATTGGAAGTATTAGCACTCAATTTTGTGGAGAAAAACTCTTCTGAAAGAATAGGAAAAACTGGCTCTAAAGGTCTCCAAAATCTTAGCTCAAAACAATGACCAAACCCCCAAATTTATAGGCCAGAAAAATATAGCCGTTGGGGTCTGTCAGAGCTACTGGTCGACCCGGTCGGTCGACCGTCAACGGTCAGAAATCCGACCGTTGGAGCCACGGTCGACCGCCCGGGTCGACCGAGCCACTGGAGCAGAGAGTCGAACTCTCTGTCGGTCGACCCGTACGGTCGGCCGAACTTTCCAGAGAGCAGAGCTCTCTGGAGCGGTCGACCCGTACGGTCGGCCGTCCTCCAGTGCACAAAGGCGTGCACATCTGTGCACGTCGGTCGACCCAGCCGGTCGACCGACTTCAGGGTTAGTCGACTATAAAGGTAGCAAGTCGACTAGCTGAAGCCTGAAAACAGATTTTTCTGGGATTAAAAACTAAGTCTATTGGTTCACATAAAATCTCATAAATACATAGAAAATCTACAAAATAGTTTTACCATTATTCTTTGATATACAAACATGCTTGCACAAAATCAAGGCATGTTATAAAAGATTGGACTATTTTGTAATATGGAAATATTTGGCTTATGATAAAAACTGTTTTTCCAAATCTTCATTAAATACAAAAACAAGATATATTTTTAAGGCATAGTGTGTATGGATATGATCCACTACACAATCAAGATGAAATATCTATGTTTTTGATAATAAGCATAAACTTAGTTTTGGTTGAAAGATGTAAACATGAAAACAAAAACCAAATAATATTTTGTCACAAAAAAATCTTTTCTAAACTAAAAAATCTTTTATGAAAACAAAAACAAAATCTTATATCAAGAGTGTGTGTGAATATGTACTTGAGCAATCCACCACTATTCTATCCTTTACATTTTAACTAAAACAAAATCAAAATCTTATACCTAGACACAAGTCTTCATCTTCTTGAAGTCTTCACTTGAAGGCTTCTCATCTTCTTGACTTGGTCTAAGCTTGATCCAAAAGCTCCTTGGATCATACCGTGCTAGCTCCAAATCTTGACATTTTATCCTTTGTTGAGCTATGCACCTACTAAGATCTTGATAATGAATCTGTCACTAATTAACACAAGATCATTAGTATATAACTACATGAGTTGATCATCATCAAAACTAGAGTGATGGCCTTTGGGCCAACAATCTCCCCCTTTTTGATGATGACAAAACTCATGAAGTTATATATGCATGGATTAAAGTAAAGCTTCAAGGAAGCTCCCCTTAACTCATACATAGCAATAAAATAATAGATATGGCAATGAGGCATATGAATATGTATATAAGTATGGAGATAAAACATGCAACAAGCATAAATCAAAAATCTTTTCTCCTATTTGCAATACAAAAATATATATGCATAAACATAAATCTTATTCAACATGCATATAACTCTCAAATTCTTCTCCCCCTTTTTGTCAATCATCAACAAAGGGGTTAAAGTAAAATCAAATCAAACAAATTTTCTCCCCCTTTTTGTCAAAAACAAGAGATCAAGAAGGAGTAATACAAATCAATCAATAAAGATTTATATGCGATATGCATTCATGAAGAGGAAGACGCTAAGTTAACTTCCCTACACATATGCATTACATGAAGAAGAGATGACAAGCCCTAATTCACATAACAAATAGTATGCAATGCATAAGAGGAGATGTGAAGCTCCCCCTACACACGTATATCATATAAAGAAGAGTTGTCAAGCTCCTCAATTTATAATATACTCAACATGAATCTATATGTAGAAGAGATGTTAAGCTCTCATTGCATATAGGAAATACAAATCAAAAAATTTTAAGTTTTTCTTTAAATTTTAAACTTTCTTAATAAAACACATTTTGAGATATCAAGTAAACATTTTTTTTTATTAAAAACAAAATTTATATTTCAAGATATATGTATGTTTTGACAACACAATAAGTATACATACATATCTCTTAAACACAATTGAGTCCATATAAATAGATTTGTATTAAAGGCAAATGACTCAAGAGGTATACATGTATATCTTAAAGTTTGGTAAAATACACATATATATGAAATGAAAACACATGATCATAACACAAATCCAAAAAGTGGGAATACAAGTTTAAAAATGTATGTATCATCATAACCAAGCAATACAAGCACATTTCATGGGTTCAAATAAGCATTCAAGTACAAATTTAAATAGATTTATTTGTGGTCCACGATATGTACAAGTATAAATCCTAGTGTTGACAAAAACTAACATATAAACTAATATTCAAATCATGAAGCATCAATATTTTAGATCACAAAAGAATTTATCCATATAATTGAAATAAAGTAGGATCATGTGGATAATCTTATGAATTAATAGAAGAATAGATAACTAGTTTAAATTGATTTTGAATAACTAGTTAAAGATCCTTCAAATAACATCAAATCATATGTTTTTCATGAATTATACTAAGTACATAAAAATTCAAGCACTCATAGTCCATAAAGCTTAAAATTATTTTATATCATAAAAGATGAGTGTTCAAAGGTTATGTAAATGGCATTTTCATGAAAATAGACAATGAAGCATGATTCTCATTTTATCAAAACAAAACATGAAAATTTATTTTTCAATAAAATTTCAAGCATGATACTCATTTTATTTTATCTTTTACTTTTCAAGATATTTTTGAGCTCTCTTAAAACAAATCATGAAATTTTTTTTTTTCATCTTAAAATAAACTTCTAGGTATATGTATGATTTATCCAATTCTAACAATATGCATATATATCCCAAGTATAAAAGAGTCTATTAAATGTATTTGCATGAAAGCAAGAGACTCACGGGTATACATGTATATTTATTAGATTGAATTAAAAATACATATACATGAAGTAAAGCATAAAAATAAGGCAAAACATGTATAAAAGAGAATCATCAAAACTAGTCTATACATATGCATATAGTGGATACAAATGAGCATGAAGTTCAATTATATATGAATCAATTGTAATTCACTATTTGTATATGTATACATGCAAGTTTGACACATTCTACATCTAAGCATGTAAATACCACATGAAGCACAAAAATACATAAAAACATGAACATGCTCAAAATATATGAATGAACAAGTATGAACATAAATAAAATGGGAGTTTAGAGATTGTTACCAACTCCAAAGTTCCAATCATGGTGGTTGTCCCACCAAAGCTCCTTAATAGTGATGCATCCCAAAAGTAAGTCCATCATGTCCAAGTGCATCCACTACCAAGGCACCAAATCTCTCACGTTTTGTGAGAGCCCTCACCTACATCAAATACACAAGGTGGGGGTTTTGGTACCCATATTTTCTTGGGTCCTTTGGGGTTAGTCTTGTAAGGCACCCAAAAATTTTTATTTTTAGCAAAATTAAAATGATGCAACTTGTCATAACAAAATTTTGCTAAATGGCCTTTGCGGCCACAATGTGTACATGTGTACACCTTAGTATGCTTATGTGTAGGAGTGTGATCATGTTGTGCAACATAAGCATATGCATGATGGGTATGATGTGCATGAACATGTGGAGTTTGTTTCTTTGAAAACATTGACTCCAATCTAGTATGGTTGAATGCACAAGAGTTCAAAGTTGAACTCAAATCATTAATTTTATTTTTCAAACCATTAATCTCATTAGTGGTGACATGTAAAGCATGGTGAGATATAGAATCATTTTTCTTTTTCTTTTTAGAAACAAATTCTTTTTCTTTTTCAACAAATTTTCTTTTCAAAGTAATTTTTTCTTGAAAACAACTTCCTTTTGTTTTTCCACCAAATCAACTTTATCCTTCAAAATAGTGTTCCCTTCACAAAGATTATTCAACTTAGACATGAGGGAAACATTTTCATTTTTTAAAACATTATTTTCTTTTTCTAAGCATGCAACCTTATTTTAAATGAATCATTTTCATTAAGCATGCAATCAAAATCCTTTTTCAAATTTTTGTTATCTTTTTCTAAATATGCAATGTTACTTCTAAATGAATCATGTTCTTTATGCATGCAAGTAATATCCTTTTTCAAATTTTTATTTTCCTTTTTAATCATGTCATATTTCTCAAGCAATTGTTGACAAAAGAAAGTGAGCTCATCATATGACATGTCTTCATCATCAGATTCGGTGTTTACCTCAAGGGGGTTATCCCCTTGGACCATAAAGCATGCGTTGGAGGTGTTGCTTCCAACGTCCGAATCGCTCCCGGCATAGTATAGATCCTTTTCATCAAGGGAGGAGATGATGTTCCAAGCTACAAAAGCCGAGTCAATGTTAGCAACTCTAAATAAGTAATCATCATTTAGGGTACTCTTCAAAGCATTTAGGGCTTTTGCATTAGCCTCAATATTCTTACCATATAAACAATAATCATTATTAGTGATGGCAAGATAAACATGAAAACCTAAGGCCTTGAGGTACAAAGACATCTTAACCTTCCAATTTGGATGTTAAGAATGTCAAAGGTGGGTGGTGACATGAAATCCATGGTGTGTGTACAAATATTGTGATTAGCCTAAAATGAGGATCTTTAACTCTAGGTTGTAAGACCCAAATCAGAGTACCAAGCTCTGATACCAATTGTAAATCACCTAGAGGGGGGGGTGAATAGGTGATGGCTAACCTAATGGTCACTTAATGACAAATAATGCGGAAGCTAAACAATTATGACCAAATTAAATCTTTTACACTAAACACCACATATAACACAAGAGTGTTGCCGAATTTCCCGTGAAGGGCTCTGGACAAACTCCTCTAGATTCCCCTTGAATGGGTTGAGGTGCCGCGTTGGCTCTCTTGGTTGAATACAAGTGTTAGCAACAATCCCACGCAAGTATATCAATTAAGCACACAATAAATATCTAGCATATAAAGATGAGCACAATAAAAGTATGCAAGATATAAAAGAGACAAAGAGAGAGAGAGAGTGAGCAATCGCAAACACAAAGGGTTCGTTTCGAGGTTCGAGCACACTTGCTCTACATCCCCGCCTTCGACACACGAAGGATTTCCACTATGCAAGATCCCAATGGATCTCTCCCCGGTGCCGCAACACCTACAAGCCCTCGGACTCCCTAGTCCCGTACACACGCAAGCTCACTAGCTTGCCGAGGCCGCACCTCAAATCACCGAGTTCACAACCGAACTCTAAACCACCACGAGCACACTTGCCCGTCTCCTCAAAGTACAAAGAAAAGTCTTTGGTGATCACAACACTTTGATCACCTAAAACAAACTCTCACAACACAATCCTATGGATAGATAAGGCAATGGATAGCTCAAGTGATTGTGAGAAAGCAAGGAAAGAACTATGGTGAAAAACTCAAGAAATCACTTTAAACACTCTTAATAAAATCTTTCCTTTTGATTGGAAGTATTAGCACTCAATTTGTGGAGAAAAACTCTTCTGAAAGAATAGGAAAAACTGGCTCTAAAGGTCTATAAAATCTTAGCTCAAAATAATGACCAAACCCTCAAATTTATAGGCCAGAAAAATATAGCCGTTGGGTCTGTCAGAGCTGCCGGTCGACTCGGTCGGTCGACCGCCAACGGTCAGAAATCCGACCGTTGGAGCCACGGTCGACCGCCCGGGTCGACCGAGCCACTGGAGCAGAGAGTCGAACTCTCTGTCGGTCGACCCGTACGGTCGGCCGAACTTTCCAGAGAGCAGAGCTCTCTGGAGCGGTCGACCCGTACGGTCGGCCGTCCTCCAGTGCACAAAGGCGTGCACATCTGTGCACGTCGGTCGACCCAGCCGGTCGACCGACTTCAGGGTTAGTCGACTATAAAGGTAGCAAGTCGACTAGCTGAAGCCTGAAAACAGATTTTTTTGGGATTAAAAACTAAGTCTTTTGGTTCACATAAAATCCCATAAATACATAGAAAATCTACAAAAATAGTTTTACCATTATTCTTTGATATACAAACATGCTTGCACAAAATCAAGGCATGTTATAAAAGATTGGACTATTTTGTAATATGGAAATATTTGGCTTATGATAAAAACCGTTTTTCCAAATCTTCATCAAATACAAAAACAAGATATATTTTTAAGGCATAGTGTGTATGGATATGATCCACTACACAATCAAGATGAAATATCTATGTTTTTGATAATAAGCATAAACTTGATTTTGGTTGAAAGATGTAAACATGAAAACCAAAAACCAAATAATATTTTGTCACAAGAAAAATCTTTTCTAAACTAAAAAATCTTTTATGAAAACAAAAACAAAATCTTATATCAAGAGTGTGTGTGAATATGTACTTGAGCAATCCACCACTATTCTATCCTTTACATTTTAACTAAAACAAAATCAAAATCTTATACCTAGACACAAGTCTTCATCTTCTTGAAGTCTTCACTTGAAGGCTACTCATCTTCTTGACTTGGTCCAAGCTTGATCCAAAAGCTCCTTGGATCATACCGTGCTAGCTCCAAATCTTGACATTTTATCCTTTGTTGAGCTATGCACCTACTAAGATCTTGATAATGAATCTGTCACTAATTAAACACAAGATCATTAGTAATATAACTACATGAGTTGATCATCATCAAAACTAGAGTGATGGGCCTTTGGGCCAACAAAGTGTTTATCTGATTTCTGTTGACTTTGAATCTTTGCAATTTAACCTTGTAGCAAGGGCTATACGGGTTGAATCTTAGGGAGAGATGCGATAGAAACGTTTCGGTATTGTTGTTTCCTTACACTTTCTTCTTTTGTTTGAAGAACTTAAAGAAGAAGATTAGGTTGAAAAAGGTTTGATTATGATCAATGTAAAGAAGGATCACAACCTACTAATAATTTATCATCATAATAAATAATATCAACTAGAGATTACCTTCACACTAAATCCTAAACATGATAATCTACTCTAGGATTCAAGTAAAACACATAAGACAAATAATAAGATTCTAATTGAAATAGCACTAATTAAAATTTAACATTAAAATATCAAAACAATTGTCAAGCATAGATAAGAAAAAATAGTTAAAAAGTACTAGTAAATGGTTGACCTAATTACTATCATCATGTGCCTTCAAGATAAATCTAGGGTTTAAGTATGCATAGAATTTAATAGGGTTATCTACTTGATACTATAGGTTCAAGGTGATGATATTAGCAGGTCATGCAAAGATGATTTAGTTACTCATGATATAATCTAAGCTAAGCATATTATATGAATATGATTGCATAAAATAACAAAGCAATAAAACAATTAAAAGAATTAACCAACTAAATAACAAGAAGGAGATGAAAAGAATAAAGAACCTTTATTTGAATTGTCACGGTTTGAATACAAGAGCTCTTCTTCTTTCTTTACAAATCCTTTTCTTCAAACTTAAAAGCTAAAAAATACACTTAAATTCGGAAAGAAAAAGAGCTGAAGGAAATCCTAACTTATGATCTCTGAGATTCCCTACTCTTTGCCTCTAGAGTGCTATTTATAGGGAAAATGGGAAGTGGAGTTACAATAGAACAAGCGCACCTAACCGTCAATAGGATGGCCATAGGAAAGCCGCAGAAATGTGGCTTTTGTCGCATTGCCGCGGCAAAGATGGGGAGTCAGGGTACGCGCTTTTGGGTATGGCTTCTTCTTGTCCGTCCATGTGGGGATTTATCCTCAGAATCCTCATATAAACTCTAGATTTGAAATATTATCCTTTCCTAAATAACTTAGGAAGCAAATTATCACTTAATCTGAGTTTAAATTCAGATTTTTTTCTCTTTATCTTTAACTTAGAGCTCAAGCAACTTGATTTGAATTGTTTGCCTCCTTTGTCTCTGAATTAGGATAGGGATTATCTCTTCTATCCTTCTCTTCATCTTTATTTCAAATTGATTTTAATTTGAAATCCAAATTTAATTGGATAAATAGATGAAATGGAAGCTTATTTCACTCTTATGAAATTTAAAGTTTATTTTTTAAAAAATAATTTTTAATATAGTTTATATTTTAAAATTGATTTTTATATCTCAAAAGAAGTTCACATGTTTTTAATATGTGTTGATTTTTTATCACACATACTTTTGCTCAAAAATCTTTATAAGAACTTATTTTTGAAGATTTAATATGAATTAAAATGATTTCAAAATAAAAATATAAAGAAAAATTATTTTTGGCCTGAGCCGGTCGACCGGGCAGTGGACCGGATGTGTCACAAGCAACTAGGCTTGTGCACATAGTCGACTGGGCGATCAACCCATCATGGGACATAAGCCAAGTACTTGTCCACATGGTCGACCGTGCAGTCGACTGTTGGCCTGTAGCTAAAAACCTCCTCTGGTCGGTAGATCGGGCGATCGATCGCCAGTTGTGCAGAGCAAAAAGCTCTGTTGCCCAAAGGCCTATCACTCTAGTTTTGATGCTTATTAACTCATATAGTTACATGACTAATGATCTTGTGTCATTTAAATTTTAGATATTTATCAAGATCTTAGTCCGGTGTTTAGTTTCACAAAAGATTCAAAGTCAAGTTTTGAAGTTATCACATGATGATTCAAGAGCTTAAGTTCAAAGAACATATCAAGTACTTAAGGAGTCTAGCTCAACGGATTCAAGTTTGGATCAAGTCAAGATAAAGAAGAAGATTATACATGAAGAATTGAGTCAAGACTTTGTAAGTTTAGAATTTAGTAAAGAATAGACAAGTTTTGATTGTTCAAGCTTATACACTTACACACACAAAAATTTAATGTTGCCTTTCAGGAACAAAAGTTTTGGTGTTTGATTTTCAGGAAGATTGAATTTAACAATATCATTTTTAAGAGATTCTACCATTGTATTTTAAACTCATATCTTATGTTTACATGGCTTATGTCTCAAAAGAATAGGTTTTACACTTTGGAATATGTGTTGGATTCCATCGACACATATTAAATCTCTATTTATTCAAAGAAACTTATTTTGATGAGTTTAAGTTTTATTTTTATCAAAAGATCTTTTCATGTGTAAAATTCCCAAAACTAGTTCATATTGTTTTATATGTGTATTGAATACTATCCACACACATTGTGCTTCAAAAGATTTTGGAAACTTGTTTTTGTATTTATAAAAGTTCTGAAAAATTGGGTTTTCATTTAAAAGTTTATTGTTTCAGAAAATACAGTTTTTATTTCAAGATCATATTTCATTTCTCATAAACAAGTACACATTTTTATAATATGTGTTGATTTTTTATCGCACATATTTGTGCTCTAATATATTTACATGAACTTATTTTTATAAAATTTATTGAGATTTATTAGTATTTGTTTGGATTTAAAAATATATTTAAAAATACAAAATTTTTGTTTTGGGCTTGTGCTGGTCGACCTTGTGCACAGTCGTGCATGACCCCAAGAGATCTAAGGCTCAGTCGACCGAGTGATCGACCAGAGTTTAGAGCAGTGCTCGCTGTTTGGCCACTTCAGTCGACCACATGGTCGACCGCCAAAGAGCAGTGCTCTCTGGTGTTGGTCTCGGTCGATCGCCCAATCGACTGAAAACCCTGACAGGTAGAAATATATCCATTGGGAGGTCGACCGGTCTGTCGACCGTGAGGCCTATTTGGCCTTATTTTGACTCAAATGGCTCTAATTTTCTAGGCCTATATAAATGTGGTTTTGGGGAGGATTTTTTTCCAAGATTTTTAAGTATTTTTTAGCCAGTTTTATAGTGCTCAATCTCCACTCTTTTAAAGAGTTTTTCAACAAGTTTTTGGGCTACAAATCCATATCTTTCTTGTGTTTGTTTTAAGGGTTAAAAAGTTTTGAAAAATCAAAGAAAACAAGTTTTGGGAAATACAAGTTTTTGTTCTTCAAGTTTTTATATCTTCTAAGATGTCTTCCCAGTTGTTTTTTAAAGAGCTTTATTTTCAAAATCTTTATTTTATCGCAAGCTTGAGCTTTCATAGCAAATCTATCCTATAGGATTCCTGTTTGTGAGAGTGTTTATTTATGATCAAGATGTTGATCACCAAGTGTTCTACCTTTTATTTGAGAAGTTGGAGGTTGCGGGCTCGGCGAGCATGTGTGCTCGCATGTGTTGTTATTCTTTCAGGAATAAGTGAGGGACTTGCGAGTCAGAGAGTTCTTGTAGGTATTGCGGCACCGAGTGATATTGCGAGATAGATACTAATGAAGATCCTTCATTGTGGTAAAAGCAGAGACGCAGATCAAGTGGGTCGAACGTTGAAACAATTCTCTCCTGTTTGCGATTGCTCATCTCTCTTTACTAACTTGTGTTTATATCATGTATGCTCTTATAACTTGTCTATCTTCACATGCTTTGATATTATTGATTGTGCTTACACTTGTTTGAACCAAGAGAGCAATTAAGCACCTTAACTCTTAATCAAAAGGAATCTTGAGGAGAAGTTCTAGAGCCCTTCACCGAGAATTCAGTTTCACTTTTTGATCATCATTTGAGTATTAGTTTAAGTTAGTGTAAAAGTTTAACTTTTCGCATTTGATTAGCACATCACCTGTTCACACCCTCTAGGTGATTACAAGTGATATCAGAGCTTGGTGCTCGTGATTTTGGTCTGACAACGTAGAGTTAAAGATCCTTATTTTTCTATTCATATCTTTGTTTACACACATATGAATTTTCATGCACTTTCCATTTTTTATATTCTTAACTTTCACAATTGAAAGGTTAAGATGAGTCTATATCTCAAAGCCGTTGGAATAAATGTTTATCTTGCCATAACTAAAAAATCATATATTAGAAATGGCAAATATTTTGAGGCTAATGCAAAAGAAAATCATGTTTTAAAGCTAACCCTAAATGATAATTATCCCTCTAGGGTTTCAAACTTTGATTTGGCTTTTAAATATGAAACACCGTGATCTCTCTTGGCGAACAAACGTCAAATGATAAGGAGAGAGACTTGAAAGAAGGAAGTGACACTTTTGACTTATGCTACATGGTCCAAGAGGATGACCCCATAGAGGTAAACTATGATTCCAATCTTGATGAAGATGATGATATGCCATATGATGATCTTATTATGTTTTATCAAAAACTTCTTGAAAAATATGATTTGTTAAAGGTTGAAAACAAACATTTGAAAAAAGAAAATGATTTTGTTTTAAAAAAATAAATCTTTGAAACATCAAGTAGATTTGATTTCTAGCGAAAATGAGTCTTTGAAAAAGGAAATTATTTTTATTTCAACAGAAAAAGACTCTTTGAAAAATGCTTTGGTTGATAAAGAAAAGATTTCTATTCCTATTACCATTGTGAAAAGAATTTTATTTCTCATGCTCATATTGTTTCTTCTTAAAAATGAGATTTGTGTTTTGAGGAAGAACATTAATTGTTTAGGCTCAACTTTGGACCATTATGCTTTCGACCATAAAAAATTGAAAACCTTGTTTCAAAAGAAACAAGATTCACATATTCATGCGTATACTCCAAGGCATACACCTCGGACACACTATGCTCACTCACATATGTATGCTAGAGTGTACATTTGTACACATTGTGGTCATAAAGGCAATCATACAAAATTTTGTAATTATAGATTAAATTTTATAAATTTTGCAAGTAAGAATGTTTTGGTTCAAAATATTAATCCTAGAGGATTGAAAAAGATTTGGATACTAAAGACTACTTCAATTGTTTTTTATGTAGGTGTGACCTCTCACAAGACGTGAGAAAATTGATGCCTTGACAGTGGTTACAATTGAGCTTGATGGATAAATCAATGGATGTATTACTATCAAGGAGCTTAGGTGAGAGGACCACCTTGTTTTAGAGAAATGAAAATTAGTTCAATCGGTATTCATAATTATCTCTATCCTTTATATTATGTTTATATGCTTTAATTAGATAATTAGCATATCATGATTTATATGTTTTTTTTATATGTTTAGATGCAATTTTTTGTTAAAACTATGTAATATACATATTTAATCTTTGAGAGACACTTGATCTTTATGCTAGACATATTTTATTTTATTCATGTATTCAATTCATATTTACTTGTACTTGTATATCCTACTTTTGCTGATTCTTGTATGTTTTATGACATAACATGTTTGTGAAATTTTTTCTTAATTTGTGTTTTCATATTTTTTACAAATTAACTTTTCTACATGTCAAAATTTAAAAGAAATTTCATATGAGTTTAGAGCCTTATTGTTTTTTTTCTTTACGAATATGATTCTTACATGATTTTTGTGCACTCATTTTTTATTTACTCATGTGATTGTAAATGAATTTTGTTCTTTACATTCATTCATAAGCATGTTTATATTATATAGATTTTGAGTGACAATTTTTGTGTAATTAGCATTTTTCATAAGATATTTGATTTATTTCATTTTTGGAGAATGTTAAACTAGTTTTCAAACAATTTTAAATTACTTCTTGATTCTTCACATGGTAGTATTTTCAAAATATTCTCAACCACTTTAAAATTATTATTTTTGAAATTACAACCCTTAGTAGGCGAAAGGTTGGTTGCTCATACTTTGTATGCTTAAAATGACCATTCTTTTGACATGTGCATGTAGGTGGTGATGAAATGAGTTATACATATGATTCTTATGTTATTTTATTTTTTGTATATTTAATCATATTTATCTATATGTATATGTGTTAAATTTCAAGTGATATTTTAATTGACATATATATATATATATGTATGTATGTATGTATGTATGTATGTATGTATGTATGATTGATTGTGCATGTTTAACAATGTCCATGCATGTTTTCAACATAAAATAAATTGTATCTATGTTTACTTTGAATCCCTTTCATGCTAAGCTTGATTTGATTTCAAAAGAATTAGTACATTCTTTTCAAAAACTTATAATTTTGTGATTTCTTGATTTAAATTTCAATTGCTATCTTATTTCCATCCTTTTTTTGAGAAAAATCTTTTAGCAAATTGTTCATATTTCCAATCGGTATCAATTATTATAATTAGTATCTACATTTTAAATTATTTTGCTAATTGGTATCTACCTTTATATTTAATTACAAGTGGTACAATTGATACAATTGATTTATCAAAAACTTTCTATTAGTTTATCAAAATTTCAATAAGTAGCTAATGTTTTTGTAAATCAAATTGTAATTATCTCAAAATTTATTTTTGATATACATTGCCTATATGTAAGGAAATTTAACTTAACGTCTCTATTATATATAGATTTATGATGAGTGTATTGTATAAAGAAAAGCTTGATCCTCCTTCTCTATCTGATGCACGTGTGTAGGGGAGCTTAACATCTTTGTCTATACATTGTATATTATGCTTATGAGAGTTAGGGTTTACTCATCTCTTCTTCATGTAATGCAAGTATGCAGTTGGAGTTCACTTAATGTCTCTCTTCGTCATAGAGTTATATCGCATATACCTTTACTATATATTTTTTTGCCCTTTTGTTGATGAATTGACAAAAAAGGGAGAGAAAATTGGTATTTATATATACATGTTTTATATTTTGCATATATGTTTGCTTGCTTGTTGTTTTAGGGAAAGAGAAATTATTGAATATCTTTAGGTGTTAATGTTTATGCATGAGTTAAGGGGGAGCTCCTTGAGCTCTTCTCTAATCCATGCATAGATAATTTCATGAGTTTTGTCATCATGAAAAAGGGGGAAATTGTTGGCCCAAAAACATATCATTCTAGCTTTGATATTGATTGACTCATGTAGTTATAGTACTAATGATCTTGTATCATTTAAGTCTCAGATATTTTGCAAGATCTTTATTCAGCATTTAGCTTCAATAAAAGATTCAAAGTCAAGTTTTTAAGCTATCACATGATGATTCAAGAGCTCAAGATAAACATATCAAGTACTCAAGAAGAAGTCTACCTTGACGGAATCAAGTTTGGATCAAGTCAAGATGAAAAAGAAGATCATACATGAAGACTTGAATCAAGAGTTTGTAAGTTTAGAATTTGTTAAAGAATAGATTAGTCTTGATTGCTCGAGCTTATATACTGATACACACAAAAGTTTGATGTTAGCTTTCAAGAACAAAAGTTTTGATATTTGGTTTTCAAGAAGATTGAGTTTAACAATATCATTTTGTACAAGATCGTGTCTTCGTGTCTTAAACTCATATCTTATGTTTACATGGCTTATTTCTCAAAAGAATAAGTTTTTATAGTTTGGAATATGTGTTGGATTCCATCCACACATATTAGAGCGCTATTTGCTCAAAAAAACTTACTTTGATGAGTTTAAGTTTTGTTTTTATCAAAAGTTGTATTGATGTGTAGAAATTCCCAAAATAAGTTCATGTTATTTTATATGTGTATTGGATTTTATCCATACACATTGTTTTTCAAAAGAGCTTGGGAAACTTGTTTTTGTATTTATACAAGTTTTGAAAAAACTGAGTTTTCATTTAAAAGTTTATTGCTTCAGAAAATACAGTTTTTATTTCAGGATCGTATTTCATTTCTCAAAAACAAGTTCACAAATTTATAATATGTGTTGATTTATGATCACATATATTTGTTCTTTAGTGTATTTACATGAACTTATTTATGTAGAATTTATTGAGATTTATTGGTATTTTTTAACTTAAAAAAATTTAAAAAATGTAAAATTTCAAGTTTTGGGCTTTTGCCGATCGACTGCACGGTCGACCGATGTGCACAGACGTGCACGAGCCCAAGAGAGCTAAGGCTTGGTCAACTGAGCTATCGACCAAAGTTTAGAGCAATTCTATCTGTTTGGCCACTTCTGTCGACCACACGATCGACCGCCAGATAATAGTGCTCTATGGTTTTGGTCTCAATTGACTGTCCGGCCGATCAGAAGCCCTAATAGCTAGAAATATAGTCGATAGGCCGGTCGAATTCAATGCCTATTTGGCTAGGGTTTTTACCCAATGGCTCTAATTTTTGGGCCTATATAAATGGGGTTTTGGGGAGAATTTTCTTCAAAGATTTTTAAATGTTTTCAACCAGTTCTCTATTGCTTTTTTCATCAAGTTTTTGGGCTTCAAATTCACATCTTTCTTGTGTTTGTTTTAAGGGTTAAAAAGTTTTGAATAAAACAAGTTTAGAGAAATACAAGTTTTTGTTCTTCAAGTTTCTATATCTTCAAAGAAGTCTCCCCAATTATTTTCAAAAGAGCTTCATTTTCAAAATCTTTATTTTCTCACAAGCTTTAGCTTTCATAGCAAAATCTATCCTATAGGATCCTTGTTTGTATCACGTTCCGTTTCCCAAAATACGCTGGAGTGGATACGCGATGAGAGTCAGTGACGTATATATGCGAGAAAAATATTCCACTCATACATGTTAAGTATAAAGTGAACTGAACAAGCTATATGAACCAACTATAATAATTAATATCAATATAAATTTCTACACAATGATAGTGTTATGAATAATCAACAGAACAACTACCGAGTCAAATATCTATAGAGAATCAAAGAAAATCAACAGAATGAAAAGGAAGACATAAAATGTACCAAAAAATCTGAGTGATCATGGCAAGAGACTAGATGTGCAAATGCAGATCCTAGATGTGCAAATGCAGGAGAGTTAGAAGACTCCCAATAAGTGTGTAAAATGAAAGAAAATGTTTGTGCATATATCGTGTGAGCATAGTATGTTACTACCATGAAAATATACTAGAAAAAGAAATAACATGAATAAAGGTAATGAGAAGATAGTATAGTACACTATCATGTCAATCGATATAATACAAATATTAGGATAACATGTAGTAAATAACTTAAAGAGTATGGATCAATCTGTTATACAATCATGTATCAGATGCCAATAATAGCATACATGTATATAACAAGCTAGCGCACATCAAATATGGTGTGTAATGTCAATCAGTTGTTATTAATTATGTAGTAGACCCATCCCTTACTACGCTTACTGCACATGTTAATCGGGTCCTATGTTATTGAAATTGATCGGTTGGAGACATTATCTGTGTTTTAAGTGGGTCCTGTGAATACCCGAGAGCACGACTTAGACTCCTGGCGCTGAATCAGGCTCTACCGCTAGGTAGTCATGTAACATGTATAACAGGTCAGATAACATATGTAACTGTATAACAGGAACAAGAACAGGATTGGATTGAAAATGAATGATTCTTTTCCTATGAGGATTCTTGATTTATTAGTTAAATATAACATGTGACTTTCAAACTTATCTTTCACAGTACAGAATGACATGGCATTTGTTTATTTCCCAATGAATTTTATTGATTAGATAAACTCTTATGTTAATGTGACTTTTACGAGTTGTCTGTTTATAGAGAAAGTTTTGTAAGTGCAATATTGATTGATCTGTGATTGAATCCTTCAATTTTAACCATTTTTCTCGATTTTGGATATGTCAATCAGGGGAAGAAATCTCTTGGCGTGTATCACACAGAGTTGAAAGGTCTAATAAGGTACTAGTGGTGTTGGCCCACTGATAATGTCCCTTCTTCTCAAGATGGTGGTCCTAAGTTTGATTATTGCTGTTGTCGAAGAGAAGAGTTCACTTGAATAATTAGTGTTGGATGTGTATTTTTAGACGTGAGGGTGATTTTCAGTTTCTTTCTTAAAAACAAAAAATGAAATGAAAAGCCTAATATGAGAAGGGAAATCTGTTGAGAAGGGAAATTTGTGCATATACAATGTATATGCACAAATGAATTCACTTCACATTTGTAAGACACACCATAGCCACAAGTTCGATATTCCAGAATAATTTAGGAGCTTCAGAAGCACAATTTTTTATTTTAATCATGTGGGTCGAATCTGGCTCAAAAAGGGTCCTGTTACAAAATTAATGAATAACTTTAGTTTCACATTGAAAAGGAAAAGAAATGGATATATGATTAAATAAAATTATGCTTAAGATTCTGTTAAATGTTCTCTCTTTTTGATCAAATTTGGTTTCACAGCTACTTGCCTAATATCCATAAAATTTAATGAGCCATTGTGAATGGAAAAATAAAGAGATGAATTGATATAGTTAGTTAGCTAGCAAGGGTCTTTAATATGGTATCGGATCAGCACAATTCAATTTCAATTCTCATTATGCGCATGTGCTACACAAGAATACAACAACTCAAAAGTCTTGTTCTTCTTATTATTATTTTTTTAAACATAGAGCATAGCCTAATGCAAATGTGATTTGAACCTCGAAACTTTCATCCTCTGTAATATCCTAGTTTAAAATACTTTATTTTTAATTTTTTATGTATTTATTTTTTGCTTTACTTAATAATTATTATTATTATTAATTAACTTGATTTATAGTTATTATTATTAAAGATGCAAATTATTTGGCTTGGGTTTTGACCCCAACGGCTCTAATTTTATGGGCTTATATAAATAGGGTTTTGGGGAGAATTTTCTTCAAGATTTTAAGTTTTTTCCAGCCAGTTCTCTATTGCTTAATCTCTACTCTTTTAAAGAGTTTTTCAACAATTTATGGTCTTGAAATTCACATCTTTCTTGTCTTTGTTTTAAGGGTTAAAAAGTTTTGGAAAATCAAAGAAAATAAGTGTTGAGAAATACAAGTTTTTATTCTTCAAGTTTCTATATCATCAAAGAAGTCTTCCCAATTATTTTCAAAAGAGCTTAATTTTCAAAACCTTTATTTTCTCACAAGCTTGAGCTTTCATAGCAAAATCTATCATATAGGATCCTTGTTTGTGTCATGCCCTGCTTCCCAAAATATATTAGAGCAAATACGCGACGAGAGTCGGCAAAATATATACGCGGAAAGTACCGCATGTATACACGCTAAGCCTGACCTGAACAAGCTATATGAACCAATTATAATAATTAATATCAATATAAATTTCTACACTATAATGGTGTTATTCTATGAATAATCAACAAAATAACTACCGAGTCCAATATATATAGAGAATCAAAAGAAATCAATAGAATGAAAAGGAAGAGATGAAATGCATCAAAAAATCAAGGTGATCATCGCAAGGGACTCCATGCTCCTCATATACCTGATCAACAAAATGAAATAACCCAGATCCTGAATATGCAAATGTCGGAGAGTAAGAAAACTCCCAATAAGTGTGTAAAATGAGAGAAAATGCATGTGCATATATCGTGTGAGCATACTATGTTACTGCCATGAAAATATACTAGAAAAAAATAGCATGAATAAAACGGTAATGAGAAGATAGTATAGTACACTATGATGTCAATTGTCATAATACAAATATTAGAATAACATGTAGTAAATAACTTAAAGAGTATGATATCAATCTGTTATACAATCATGTGTCAGGTGTCAATCATAGCATACAGGTATATAACAAGGTAGCACACATCAAACATGGCGTTTAATGTCAATCAGTTGTTACTAATTATGTCAGCGAATACCAATAGCCACATGTAGTAGACGCATCCCATACTACGCCTACTACATATGTTAATCAGGGTCCTATGTTATTGAAACTGATCGGTTGGAGACATTGTCTAGGTTTTAAGTTGGTCCCATACATACCTGGGACCACGGCCAAGACTCCTAGTGCTGAACCAGGCCCTACCTCTAGGTTGTCACGTAACATGTATAACAATTCAGGTATACTGTATAGCAGGAACAAGAAGAGAACGTGATGCCAGTCATCACACGGGAACTGATTGAGTTGGAACCTACATATAGAAAATACAGAATTTCAAAACTTTATAACAATAGTGCAAGGTACTCAATGCTACCGCGATAGCAAGTGGCTATGCGGGTCGTGATGCTCAAGGAGAGACTAGCGATGGAAACTTTTTTATGAGTTCTCTTTTAAGTTATACAAAATGGTTAAAGTTCTTCTTTTACTTCTTGAAAAGAAAATAAAAAAAAGTTATGTTAAGTTGTGAAAGTGATAGATAGAAGGAGATGGTGATTTTGTACAAAGAAAGTGAAAAATAGTAAAGATTTGGTGATGGAGGTTATCTAAGCTAATAATTGAAAGAAAAAAGAAAACCTAAAAGAAATTACTTACCTTTTTCTGTTTGATGACTTACCTGAATCCTTATATGTTTACCTTGACCTGGAGGCAATCAGCACATAACTTATAAGTTTAACTCAGTCTCAATTCACATTACATCATCAAGGCTTCTTCGAGCAAGTATGAAATGATGCAAATGTAGGGAAGAATCTATCGTCATGAGCTATCGATGGCACTCGCTAAAACAAGGCAATACCGAAGCTATTTGACTCACTTGGACTATCATCAAAACCGAAAGAGGAAGAGTAGAAAGAAGAAGAGAAAAATGAAAATAATGAAGAACATAAAAAAGTTACCTTTTTATTTCTTGCAGAAACGATGGAAGAAAGAGGAGGTTACATCGGTCTCACTCTCAACATAAATCTCTCTCTTACTTGCATGAATCTTAGTCTAACCTATGCTTACAAAGAAATAAAAAATATATAAATGAAAATAAAAACTTACACTAAAAAGAATGAAAAGCTGGCCTAATAATCTATCTCTGATTAATCATTCTCATTTGCCTTTAAGATTGCAGACATTTATAAGAGAAATGCAAGTGGTAGAGGAGTACAAAGATAGGGGAAGCTGGTTATTTCTGATTTTGAATCCTCCCCTTATCTTCAAATTTGATTTGATGTGGATATTCAATTCTGATCTGCAGCTTGTAGGCATGTTGATTGCTACATATAACTTATCAATATTAGCATTAGAAAAAATGATCAACATAAGAGTTATAACCCTTTAAATCTTCTTTCTGGATCATCTTGAATCATCAAATTTGAGTTTCGATAGCGAAAGTTATGATTCAAATACTAAAATGTATCCAGTCTGAATCTGAGTCAAAATACCTTCATCTCATCGATTGATCTTCTCTCTATCCATTTATCCCTTTGGATTTTAAATTTGGACTCTGTATTTGAAATTATCCTCAGTTGATCTTTAGATAACCAAAATGAATTTATAGAAATCTGAATTTTACCGATTTTTATTTGGTGTTATCTTTCTGATTTGCTCTGATCTGCAGCTGAATATTCGCCCTAATCTTTGATTTGTTCTGGATATGGTGATGTCATTTTAGATCTTTAAGTTAATCAAATTGATTCACCAAAATCTAATTTTTAACTGACTAGATCTGCAATCATCCTCTGCTAACCAAACAAATCTAGTTAAATTTGATTTTAACTAGTATTTATTTGGTTTAATCCTCTTTCTCTCTATGATTATCTTCTACAAAATAGACATTTAAGAGAAGCAAATTAGTAGATTTATTACACGATAAATGTGAGAATGTAATGAAAAGAATATAAAATATGTGTACGATCAGGAACACTACAATAAAACTCTCTTTTGGCTACACAACCTATATCCTAGGTCCACCCAAAATAAAGATGTTATCTCTTCCATTAATTTTCTCAATCCCGGTGTAAGTTGTTTAATATCATTGTTCTTTAGATTACCAAGATAAATTAGTGTGCATGTTACTTAGATCACTAGGATAACTCGGTGATGGTCACGATAACAACATCAATAGTGAAATCAATATATGAGTATAACAGGATGTCAGCAAATAGGATATACATGACAATGTTGTTACCTGATTAGTCCCTAATTTTGCATAATTTTCATCACATCTCACATTTAATTGATAAATAAATTCTGCTAATAATCCCTTACTTGCTTCATTCTAGGTCCATGGTGTGCAATGGAGAAGAAGACCCTAAAATCACCATTTAATGGTGATTAAAGTCTATTAAAGATAGCCATTGACCTAGAGAGGTGAATCTGCTCAAATCAGGGGCGGAAAAGACAAAACCGGGCATCAGAACTGACAGGGGGACAACCAGGCGGCGCGCAGCAGGCGGCGCTGCGCGCGCCGCCAAAGTATTGCCGCAGAACGTGGCATTTCCGCGGCAATACTGCGCGCCGCGCGCGCCGCTTCGGGTCACATCCTGTCTCCAGGCTCCCCTCTTCCCTGGTGGCTATAAATACCCCCCTTGGGGTCTTCAGTGCGAGCAGATTGGAATTTTGGCAAAAATTTGTAATCTTGTTTTAGTTTGTTGTAGTTGTTGTTCTTCTTCTTCTAGTTTTAGGTCTTAGCCATTAAAGAGAAAGAGAGAGAGTGTGTAAAGAGTTGTATTTGAAGGGTGACAAGATAATACAAGTACTACTTCTCTTCCTTCTTTCATTTACTTGTCTTTGCATTTACTTTTACTTCTTTGTTGTAGTGTAACTCCCCCTTTCCCTTCTACCCCTTTTTCTTTGTTGTTTCTTTTACCTTGATGGCTAACTAACTTTTCCATAGCATGGCTAACTAACTACTAACCCACTAATTTCTAACATTTGTTTGATAACCCGTATGAATCAATAGTGCCAAACAAGCCTTATGCAAATGAGAGCTATGGCATCTTAAGATGAGGGTTCTAACTCTAATCTATCTACAAGTATCTACTTTCTTATACTTCATACTTACCGAGTTTTGATGATCTATGAGTTGTGTATTTTACTTGTTAGACTCTTTTCCTTTTAACTTTGCCGATACTAATAGTGCACTCGAGTCTTCCCTTATTCTCGCCTTCTATCGGATCTTGATATGGGAATGTCCGAGTTTTTGCCGTGTAAGGTTAAGTTATAGGATGAACTCTCACTCGACTTCCACGTGATTAGTTCCAATGCACAAGTGTCGTGTTTGCCTATGATCTATCGTGAGGCTATCTTCAAAAAGTTAGAAGTTAGTAGGAGCACTTAGTAGAAAGTTAGCCATGCATCTTTACAACTAAGAAAAAGATCACTTTTACAAACCACCAAATATTTTCCAACAATTTCTAAAAATACTTGTTTTCACTTTTTAAATTCTTTATTTGGAAACAAGAACTTTCTTTCTTCTTGAACTTTGAAAGCCGCATCAAGCTTCTATCGCTCTCCCTCCTTGTGGATACGACCCGTATAGCCACTTCGCTACTACGAAAAGAATCGCAAAAGCAGTAACATCAACCCACACTTCCTTCTCTCATTTTAGTACTTGCTTTGTGCCGATCAAATTTTGGCGCCGTTGCCGGGGAGGGAACGGCTTTATTGTTCACTACTAAAGATTGTTCTTTTTCTTTTGTGTAGGAGAAGTACCAAGGAGCTCACTTTCAAGGGAAGCAAAAGAGGTGGCCAAGGACATTGCGCGAGGATTTATTTGCCCTCGGAAAATTCGTGTAAAAACGAGTTTTTCCAATTGAAGTACTAACATACTTGTTTGCAGGGTTGCCGAGCGCCGCTAAAAAAAAGTGCTTTCAAAATTTCTAGTTTCCTTGGATGCTTCACCATATGCATGTGTAATAAATTCAACAGAAATTTACTTGTTGCTTAATTGAAAATTGGATTAGACTTTTGCATTTAGGACACGTGTCTATTTCAATTCATTTCAATTTCTGTTGAAGAGTGCTGGAGACAAAGGTACGTGTGCATTCATATAGAATAGGACCAACATTCTGAAGTGATTTACAGCTTTGAGTGTTACCTTGTTGTGAATAAACTGTACACTTGCACAATTGACTTTAAGGGCAAAACCCAAATAAACAAGATAAGGTGGGGATTTCATCACCCTTCCTTAGCCCAAAAACCATCTCCAAGTGCACTCACATTTTCCCAAGCCTTAATTAAAAATCAATAGACGTTGGCCCTAAGGACATCTCAGACTCATTAAGAGATTAACCGAGGTTGGAAATTGTAAGAACTTTACTCCTGCAAAATCGGTGTCTAAGGAAAGTGGATTTAGAGGTAAAGCCTCGAAAGCTCCGTGGTTTGGCATAATTAGGCCCGTGGCTCCGCCCGGATACCTCCCCCCGAGCTTTGCCCTTTCCTGACCGATTAGCTTGTAGTCGAGTTCCTGCAACAACCTTCCCCGGAGAATCGACCAGTTAGGAGTCGTCTAGGTCCAGGTACCTTAGACTAAGGCTTGTGGTTGTTTTTAATTTCTTTCATTTGTTTTTTCATTCTTTTCGATTGTTTGTTGTTTTCACGTTGGTTGTGGTGTGCTGAATGCAAGAGTGGGTGAGAGATCCTTCAACTTCCAGATTGACAAGAAACACTTCTCTACCTTTGCATCCAGAACCAGTGATGGCATCACTTCAGGATAGATTTTACCCGATAAGAACTTCACTTCCATCTTGCATAAAACTTCCTGAAGCAAACGGAAATAATTTCGAGTTAAAGCCCCAATTCATTAACACTCTTCCGAAATTCCATGGTTTAGAATCAGAGGACGCATACTTCTTTGTTAGGGAATTTGAAGAAGTATGCCTCATGATGAAGATACCCCAGCTAGGAGACGATGCCGTTAGGTTACGTTTCATCCCTTTTTCCCTAAAGGATCTAGCTAAGAAATGGTTGTACAGTTTGGCAGCAGATTCAGTCACGACGTGGGATGATTTCGTCAAGGCTTTCTTGAAGAAATTTTACCCAATTCACAAAACTGCCCTCATTAGGAAGAACATCATGCAGTTTAAGCAAGACCCGAGCGAACCCTTTTGGAGATACTTTGAGCGATTCAAAGATCTCCTAGCTCAGTGCCCTCATCACGGCGTGGAGAAATGGCGTCAGTGCCAGATTCTCTACGATGGTCTAGACTATCAGACTAAGACCCTGTTAGAAATGATGTGTCAGGGAGGGTTCTTGCAGAAGGATGAGAATCAGGGTTGGGATTTATTTGAGGACTTAGCGGAGAAGACCCTGCAATGGGAGCCAGCCTCAGAGAAACCTAGGAATTCACAGTCTATAGCTTCAAGAGGAGGGCTCCTATCCCTAGAAACATCCATAGCTGCCGAGGCCAAGATTGCGACCCTGATGAGAAGGATAGAGGCTCTGGAAACAAAAGAGCCTGTCAGTGTCAACCAGATCAACCCACCACCAATTCACAATCCGGGTTGTTCATATTGTCAGGCACCGAACCATGTCTTTGAAGAGTGCCCTATTTTTCATGCCCAACAAATGCCACCGGAACACATGAACGCGGCTTACTCACGGCCGCTTCACAACCCCTACTCGCAGACCTACAATCCTGGCTGGAGAAATCACCCAAATTTCTCCTGGGCCCCAAACAATCCTCCCAGGCCTAATTTTTCCAACAACTTTCACCATCCTGCTCCTCCACCACCTTTTCCCAGTCAAGCCCCATCTTCCTCCTCCCAAGGCTCTCTAATGGAAAAGAAGATCAGTAAATTGGAGGAGAGCATTGAGGCTTTCATTAAGTCCCAGTCTGCTTTCATGCAGAACCAGGGACAAACTCTGAACAGTCATTCACAGGCCATCTCAAGGTTGGAATTACAGATGAGCCAGTTAGCTAGCTCCCTAAGTGAGAGACCTAAGGGTACTTTGCCTAGTCAGCCATTAGCTAACCCAAAAACCTCCAACCAAGCATATGAAGTTCAGGACCCATCAATTAACCACTGTAATGCTGTTCACACACTGAGATCTGGAAAGAAGGTAGACAACCATGTCTACCAGCAGAAAAGTCCAGTCCATCCTGATCCCACTCAAGCCTCCACCTCTGCTAGTTCCTCCCAATCCGCTCCACAAACATCTGATGAGGACAAAGCTGCTGAACAAGTTCATAAGCCTGTAGCACCCTTTCCCAATAGGCTTAGGAACAACAATAAAAACATGCACATGGAGAAAATGCTAGAGATGTTCCACCAGGTCAAATTGAATGTGCCACTTCTTGACGCTATCCAACAAGTCCCAGCTTATGCCAAATTTCTGAAGGATATGTGTACTAAGAAGAGAAAGACCAATGTGCCCAAGAAAGTGTTCTTGGCCACTAACATAAGCGAAATTCTGTCTGGTCCCATTCCGGTGAAATACAAGGATCCCGGATGTCCCACCATTTCCTGCACCATAGGACAGACCGAAATCAGTAGAGCACTTCTTGACCTGGGAGCAAGTATCAACTTGCTACCTCTCTCGGTATACCAGCAACTTGGGTTGGGTGAGCTAAGCCCAACTCGAGTCACCATTCAGCTAGCTGACCGATCTGTGAAGATCCCAAAAGGGGAAATCACAGATGTCCTCATCCGGGTCGGGGATTTCATTTACCCCGTTGACTTCATTGTGCTTGAGACCCAACCTGTGTCCAATCTTAGGTCTCAGACTCCCGTCATCTTAGGACGCCCGTTCCTTGCTACAGCCAATGCCATAATCAACTGTAGGAACGGGTCCATGCGATTAACTTTCGGAGACATGACGAAGGAAGTCAATGTCTTCAATCTTGGAAGACAACCTAGGGATGTCAATGATCAGACATTTGAGGTCAATTCTATTGAAAACCTGACCAGTGAACATGAGGAATGCATGGAGATAGAAGCTGAGGCAGAGTTTGATCTGGAGGCTGAGGATTTTAATCTAGACCAGATCGTGGATTCAGCAGTGGATTGGGCATCAAGCCCCAGTGTATCCCATCTTAGGATCGAAAGCCCAGAGATTCCCTCCAATGAAGCCACACCTTCCCTAGAGTTGAAAGCCCTGCCTGAACATCTCAAGTACGCCTACCTGGGCGGAAAGGACACCTTGCCAGTCATCATAGCATCCCACCTGACTGAGCAACAAGAGGACAGCTTAATGTCTATTCTGAAAAGACATAGGGAAGCCATTGGATGGACGATGAAGGACATCAAGGGAATAAGTCCAGCAATAGTACAACACAGAATCCATTTAGTCGATGAAGCAATCCCTAGGAGGGACCCACAACGTAGGCTTAACCCTTTCATGCAAGAGGCAGTGAAGGCTGAAATTCTGAAACTATTAGATATTGGGATTATTTATCCCATTTCTGATAGCCAATGGGTTAGCCCGGTCCATGTGGTCCCAAAGAAGGCTGGCTTTACGGTAGTAGAAAATGAGGAAAAAGAGTTGGTACAAACAAGATTGCCTACCAAGGTTCGTATTTGTATCGACTACAGGAAGTTGAACGCTGCTACCCGTAAAGACCATTTCCCGCTACCCTTCATCGACCAAATGCTTGAGCGTTTGGCTGGACATGAGTACTACTGCTTTCTGGATGGGTACTCGGGATACAATCAAATCCCCATTGCTGCAGAAGACCAGGAAAAGACAACGTTCACTTGCCCGTTCGGAACCTTTGCTTATAGGCGCATGCCTTTTGGATTGTGCAATGCTCCTGCAACGTTCCAACGGTGCATGCTTAGTTTGTTCTCTGATATGGTGGAACGTTTTCTTGAGATTTTCATGGATGACTTCTCCATCTACGGAGATTCATTTGATCAATGTCTTCATCACTTAGAGTTAGTGCTACAAAGATGCATTGAGAAGAACCTAACTCTAAACTGGAAAAAATGCCATTTTATGGTGAGACAGGGGATTGTCTTGGGCCATGAGATTTTAAGGAGAGGCATAGAAGTGGATAAGGCTAAGGTAGAAGTGATTGCTAAGCTTCCACCCCCCAAAAGCATCAAGGATATTAGATCCTTTTTAGGGCATGCTGGGTTCTACCGACGGTTCATTAAGGACTTTAGCAAAATCGCGAGGCCCTTGACTAACCTGCTCGCTAAGGACGTGCCCTTTGATTTCAATGATGAATGTTTCAAGTCATGGGGGAGGCTTAAGCAAGAACTGATTTCTGCACCTATCATTTCTGCTCCTAATTGGGCCCAGCCATTTGAAATCATGTGTGATGCATCTGATTCTGCTATTGGCGCTGTTCTAGGACAACGCATCGATAATAGGCAGCACGTGATTTACTATTCGAGTAGGACCTTGAATGACGCCCAACAGAACTACACAACGACTGAGAAGGAATTCTTGGCCGTTGTCTTTGCGTTAGAAAAATTCCGGCCCTATTTGTTAGGTTCAAAAACAGTGATTTTCACGGATCACTCAGCTCTGAAATACCTCATGACCAAGAAGGAAGCAAAAGCCCGACTGATTCGGTGGATCCTTTTGCTTCAAGAATTTGACTTAGAAATCAGGGATAAAAGAGGTATAGAAAATGTGGTTGCTGATCATCTTTCACGAATTCCGAATGCACCAACCATCCAAGCTCTGATCAACGAGGATTTCCCTGATGAGCACATCCTAGCCATTCTTAAGGAACCCTGGTATGCTGACATCGTTAATTACCTGGCCACGGGACAATTACCCGCTGACTGGACTAAGCAAGACCAATACCGCTTCTTTGCCCAGGTACGGTACTTCTTCTGGGAAGAGCCGTATCTTTTTAAGTATTGTCCAGACCAAATAATTAGACGATGCATACCCGAGGAGGAACAGAGGAGTGTGCTCAGCTTTTGTCATGATCTTGCATGCGGAGGACACTTCGGTCCCCGTAAGACTGCAGAGAAGGTTCTACAAAGTGGGTTCTACTGGCCCACTTTGTTCAAGGATTCATATCATTTTTGCAAGTCATGTGCAAATTGTCAGAAAATCGGAAAAATTTCTAAAAGAGACATGATGCCCCTGAACCCAATCCTTGAAGTTGAAATTTTTGATGTTTGGGGTATCGATTTCATGGGGCCATTCCCCAACTCCTTCGGCAACCAATTCATTTTGGTTGCTATAGATTATGTCTCTAAGTGGGTAGAAGCTGTACCAACCAAGACGAATGACAACAAAGTGGTTGTCAAATTCCTCAAAGAGAACATCTTCTCCCGGTTTGGTACCCCGAGAGCAATAATTAGTGATAATGGAGCACATTTCTGCAACAGAGTTTTTGAAGCTCTGATGCGAAAATATTCCATCAATCACAAGTTATCCACCCCGTATCATCCCCAGACAAATGGGCAGGTTGAAGTCACCAACCGACAGATCAAGCTCATTCTGGAAAAGACTGTCGGACAAAACCGAAAGGATTGGTCGGTTAAGCTCAATGATGCATTGTGGGCTTACCGTACCGCATTTAAGACAGTTCTGGGGATGTCTCCTTACAGACTCGTGTTTGGAAAAGCCTGTCATCTGCCAGTAGAATTAGAACACCGGGCCCTCTGGGCAATTAAGCAACTCAATTTCGACCTGACCAAGGCCGGTGAACTTAGGAAACTGCAGATTTCTGAATTAGAGGAGATACGGAATGAAGCTTATGAAAATGCACGAATCACCAAGAGCAGATTTCATGACCAAATCATAACCCGGAAAACCTTTGCACCAGGAGATAGGGTTCTGCTATACAATTCTAGGCTTCATATTTTCGCAGGGAAACTGAAAACTCGTTGGACGGGACCATTCATCGTGCGCACTGTTTTCCCACACGGTGCTGTGCTCATTGCAGACCCTAAAAATAACACGGAATTTAAAGTGAATGGGCAAAGACTGAAGCCATTCTTGACCACTGAACCGATGATTCCAGATGATAGTGTGCTCACTCTTTTTGCCCCATCATACACCTAACCCAAAAAAAAAAAAAAAAAAAAAAGTTTATATACTTACCCTTGTACATTCTTTTTGACATTTCTTTAGCCTTTTCGCACTTGGTCGGCCCGCGTCCACAAAGACGGTAACATCATTCCTTCCCCCTATTTATTGTATTTGCATTTCCATCTGCATTCATTGAGGACAATGCATTAAATAGGTGTGGGGGGGTGCTAACACTTTTCCTTTTTCTTCCTTCTTCCAAAAAAAAAAAAAACAAAAAACAAAAAAAAATGAAAAGAAATTTCATACTTTTTATAAAAATACCAAAAGACTGTAGGAATTATGGGAACCTTAGTAATAAATCTTTATTTTTGCCTAAGTAAACAAGAAAGAATGGTTTGACTAAAAAGATAGGAGGGATAAGAAAAATAACTCATACCTTTTATTTAGCCTTAGTAGAATATGCATAATTCGCACACACATGCTTGGGATTTAGAGACACAACTTTTGAAAAAAAAATGCTGCATAATTGTGCCTCAAGAAGCATGATTATTCACGCCAAAAAAAAGAGAAAAGAAAAAGCTAGATAATTGTGCCTCAAGAAGCATAATTACTCACGCAAAAAAAAAAAAATTATTATAAATAAATCTTGATTTCGTGGCCTACTCCACTTGCATATTTGACCTGAAGGGTTTTTTCCACCTGGTGCCCTAAGACCATCTGGTTTGGGAGTCATCGGTTTGATATGTGCTACATAAGTGAAGTAGAAAGCCTAATGGAACCAGGAATAATAAGTAAATACTAATAAAATAATATTCAAAATTGAGTTGAAAAATCCCAAGCACATCACACTTACACAGTATGCATATCTATCTAAAGCAAAATAAAAGAATGAGTTAGAAGTACAATATCCTTTCTAAATTTAAAGAAAAACCATAATTTCTTCTTTTATGAAGCTAAAATATAAGAGGACTTATGAGGGTTAAACCTAATTCTTACATCATTCGGTCATTTTTATTTAGATGATTGAAAGTTCTTTTTCATATATATATATTATATATATATAATATTAAAAAAAAATATTTCTAACAACTAATTTCTTTTCTTTACTTAATGGATTTTGTGGGTGTAATCCGCTGAAAACCCTCGGGAGACAAAACTCCTCCTCTAAGGGGAACTTAGAGGTTTAACGGCTTGTTGCACATGCTCAGTGCAATCGCGTCACCTGCGAAAGTGGTGTAATAATTTTCTTAGGTTTTTGTTTTGCTCGGGACGAGCAAAAGATAAGTGTGAGGGTGTGATCAGTCCCTAATTTTGCATAATTTTCATCACATCTCACATTTAATTGATAAATAAATTCTGCTAATAATCCCTTACTTGCTTCATTCTAGGTCCATGGTGTGCAATGGAAAAGAAGACCCTAAATCACCATTTAATGGTGTTTAAAGCCTATTAAGATAGCCATTGACCTAGAGAGGTGAATCTGCTCAATCAGGGGCGGAAAAGACAAAACCGGGCATCAGAACTGACAGGGGGACAACCAGGCGGCGCGCAGCAGGCGGCGCTGCGCGCGCCGCCAAAGTATTGCCGCGGAACGCGGCATTTCCGCAGCAATACTGCGGCGCCGCGCGCGCCGCTTCGGATCACATCTTGTCTCCAGGCTCCCCTCTTCCCTGGTGGCTATAAATACCCCCTTGGGGTCTTCAATGCGAGCAGATTGGAATTTTGGCAAAAATTTGTAATCATGTTTTTAGTTTGTTGTAGTTGTTGTTCTTCTTCTTCTAGTTTTAGGTCTTAGCCATTAAAGAGAAAGAGAGAGAGAGAGAGTGTGTAAAGAGTTGTATTTGAAGGGTGACAAGATAATACAAGTACCACTTCTCTTCCTTCTTTCATTTACTTGTCTTTGCATTTACTTTTACTTCTTTGTTGTAGTGTAACTCCCCCTTTCCCTTCTACCCCTTTTTCTTTGTTGTTTCTTTTACCTTGATGGCTAACTAACTTTTTCATAGCATGGCTAACTAACTACTACCCACTAATTTCTAACATTTGTTTGATAACCATGAATGATCAATAGTGCCAAACAAGCCTTATGCAATGAGAGCTATGGCATCTTAAGATGAGGGTTCTAACTCTAATCTATCTACAAGTATCTACTTTCTTATACTTCATACTTACCGAGTTTTGATGATCTATGAGTTGTGTATTTTACTTGTTAGACTCTTTTTCCTTTAACTTTGCCGATACCAATAGTGCACTCGAGTCTTCCCTTATTCTCGCCTTCTATCGGATCTTGATATGGGAATGTCCGAGTTTTTTGCCGTGTAAGGTTAAGTTATAGGATGAACTCTCACTCGACTTCCACGTGATTAGTTCCAATGCACAAGTGTCGTGTTTGCCTATGATCCATCGTGAGGCTATCTTCAAAAAGTTAGAAGTTAGTAGGAGCACTTAGTAGAAAGTTAGCCATGCATCTTTACAACTAAGAAAAATCACTTTTACAAACCACCAAACATTTTCAACAATTTCTAAAAATACTTGTTTTCACTTTTCAAATTCTTTATTTAGAAACAAGAACTTTCTTTCTTCTTGAACTTTGAAAGCCGCATCAAGCTTCTATCGCTCTCCTCCTTGTGGATACGACCCGTATAGCCACTTCGCTACTACGGAAAGAATCGCAAAAGCAGTAACATCAACCCACACTTCCTTCTCTCATTTTAGTACTTGCTTTGTGCCGATCATTACCGTATAAAATATTCCTCAGTGACTTTAGTAACATGGACAGAATAGTTATCAGGTGATGTCATGTACAATCAATTAAGTTTTCTACAAAAATATGTTGATAATTATTTCTTAAACATTTATAATATCGATATGCAGGCACAAATAGAATAATCTGGGGCAAATACTCAATCACTTGTACAAGAATCTAAATCATGAAATTCGTAATTTCCAATACACTTTTACACAATATAACATAGAGTAAGTATTTTAAGTAAATAACATTAAATTAATAAGATTACCAGCATGTATAAATAATATAAGTTTTATTAAACATGGTGAAAATAATTTACTTAAATAGACTTAATGAGGAAATCACTCACTAGGACATGCAGGATTTTAAATATGATTTTTCAGGAAACTTTCACTACTTATAATTATGTTTAAATATCTTAAGAGTTATTTAACAATTTCAAACAAACAATTTAACTTTTTGAATTAAAAATAATTCATTTAAATATATAAATATCTGCATGATCAGATGCATGCATAAACTAATGATCCAAATCATGATTTTTACACAGAACTAAAGTATGAAAATTTACAGTTTCCAACGACTCCAGAATCGCTCCAATCTGTCTCCGAATGGTCGGGAAATGACACGAACATGAAACCGATACTTATCGGGCCGGAATCTCCTTAATGAGTCTGGATCTGAAAGAACAGGGTCGGATCTGTTGGCCCAAAGGTTACACTCTCCACTTGTTTAGAGTTTTGATGATAACAAAACAAATAAGAGCTATTTGGTACTAATTAGTTTATTAAGATAAGTTTCAGGTTAGTACCATATTTGGAGGCCATTGCTTAGCTATTGCAAGAATTTCTAGGTTCATGAAGCAAGGAAGGCATTTTGCACATCAGAAAGGAACATAGAAGAGAAGGCTCTAGCAAGGCATTGCATGGCTCAAGACTTCAAGATTGCTCAAAATATTTCTGTAGATTTGTTTTAGTTTTATAGTTTTGTTAAAGAATAGTGAATAGGTTTTGAAGCTCTATCACACACGTTTTTGCGCACATCTCATTTTCAAATATATTTCCTATAATATGTACAAAAATAATTTGTATACAATCTTCAGCCTACAAACTCATTTTTATCCATTATATATATCTCTATTCAAACTTTTTGTTAAAAATAGATGTCTCTTCAAATTCTGTTTTTATTTTGAGTTTTGACCTGAGCCGATCGACCGGCTGGGTCGACCGACCTGTGTCAGGTCAAGCCGGTCGACCCACCCAGTCGACCGATGTTCTGGCAGCCGTGCGTATCCATGTGCACGTTGCACGGTCGACCAGGCGGGTCGACCGAAACCTGCAAGACTGACAGACATTGCTCTCTGTTTGTTTGGGTCGACCGGGCAGTCGACCGTTAGCCTGCAACGGCTATATTTTTTAAGCTAGCGGTCGACCGGCCGGTCAACCGAGGTAGCCATTTGAACAGTAACGGCTATTTTCTAAACTGGTTTATTTTTTGTCCTTTTCTCACTTAAGTGTGTTTAAATGACTTGGTTTGGTTTTAATACTTTCTGATTAGCCTTAAATATGTTTTATCTCTAAACCCTAGCCCTCTCCTATAAATAGGGGTGTTTTGGGGAGAGGTTCATTTACCAATTTTAACAAGAAAAATTTGCAAAAGTTTCAAAAGTTTAAGGCATTCAAAAGAGCTTGGTTTCTTGGTTTTTGTGCTGAAATTCTCTCTCATTTTCTGAAGTGTTTTCAAGAACTCTCTGATTTCTTTTTCTTTACACACAAGAGCTTCATTCCTACTCATTGTTCTCTAAGGACCTTTGTAAGGGAAGAGAATTTTACAAGAGAGAGTTTGTGGTATTTTGACTACTAAGAGATTGCTTGTACTTGAGATTGTGGAGTTGGTACTCCGGTGTATTTGTAACTTCTTTGTGATAGTGGAAGTGGTTGGAATCCTTCTGGGGAAGGCGGGAAAGTAGAGCTGGGTGCTCGAACCTCGATAACAATTCTCAGTGTTTGCGTTTGGTTTACTTGCTCTACTTTCATTGCTTTTATTACTTGCTCACATTTATCTTGCTATATTCACTTGTGTTGGGAGATTGTTTGCATCATAATTTATAATTTGTGCATTGATTAGCATTATCACCTATTCACCCTCCCTCTAGGTGATTTTTCAATTGTATCAGAGCTTGGACTCTAGGTTTGGCTTAACATCCTTAGAGAGATCCTTAAAATTTGCTAATCAACATTTGCATTCATCCATTCATACACTAGTAAACATGGCCGATAACATCAAAACCCCTCCTAAATTTGATGGACTTAATTTCCCTATTTGAAAGGTTAGGATGACTATCTTTTTGCAATCCTTAGGTAGCTTAGTAGCTAAATCCTTGACCAAACCTTATGTTGCACCCGATAGTGATGAGAGCACATAGACCGACTTTACCTTTAGAGAATATGAGGCTAACTCCAAGCCCAAAACTCCCTATTAACCGCCTTGAATGAGGATGACCTTACATGGGTATTCATTGCCAATCCGCCTATGAGATTTGGCAACATTATTGGTCACACACAAGGGGACTTCACAAGTTAGAGAGCTAAGATAGATCTCTTAAGGTCCCAATATGAATCCTTTAAAATGATTGATGAAGAATCAATTGATTGTATGATTACTAGATTTACTAAAATCACCAATGCTCTTTCTTCCTTAGGTGATGATATCTCCAATGATCAAAAGTGCGAAAAGTGATTCGGGCTCTTCCTACATCATGGGAGATCAAGGCCACCACCTTGAAGGAATTCAACGACAAGGATGAGATGGACCTCATTAGTCTCATTGGGAACTTAAAGACCCATGAGATGGAAAAGAAAGCAAGAGAAGAGGCCGCTCCACTAAAGAAGAAATCCATAGCTTTCAAATCTTCATTCACTCTTGAAGATGATGAAGAAGATGATGAAGAAGATGATGAAGAAGATGAGGAGCTATCACTACTTGTTCGCAATGTGAAAAGAATGTACCGGAAGAACAAGCTCAACTTCCGAAGGAAATTGAAGGCAAAGAGGAGAGAAGAATTATATGCTACAATTGCCGAAAGCCCGGACATATCATGGCCGATTGCCCGGAGATCAAGAAGAATGACCTCCTCCTTCAGCCAAAGAAACCGGAAGAAAAGAAAGCGTACAAGGCAACTTGGGATTCGGAAAGCGAGTCTGAGGAAGAGGCGGATATAGCGAATATGTGTTTCATGGCAAACACACCAAAGGTACCCCTCAACCTCTTGATGATGAAGATGATGAATTAAGTAAAGAGTTCTTGTTCATGCCTTGTTGAACTTTCAGAAACCTATGATAATAAAAAGATTGAATGCTCTAATTGGAAAAGGAAGTTGATTTTCTTAAAAATCAACTTGCTATTATTTCTAAAGAAAAAGATGAAATTTCTTCAAATCTCATTTCTACCCAAAATGAATTTAGTGCTTACAAATTTGCTTGTAAAGCTAAATTTCCTAAGATTAATGAAAAAGAAATTTCTTCTTTAAAAACTAAATTGTTGATTTTGAAAAGACTTTAAAGGATTGTGCTTTTAACACTAAGAAACTTGAAGAATGTTTCTAAAAGGCACACCTCTCATGCTAAAGATTCACATGTTAAGATTCCTCATACTCACACTACACATACACTTCTCATGCTAAATCTTCTCATGCTCTCAATTCTCATGCTCACAAATCACACACTCACTATGCTTTTAAATATGATAGAGTGTATAGATGCACATATTGTGGTAAGAATGGACATTTGGCTAAATTTTGTTATGACCAAGTAAATAGAACCAATAATCTTGTTTGGGTTAATGAAACTAACTCTTTAGGACCCAAGAAAATGTAGGTACCAAAATCAAGTCCTAAATTATTTGATGTAGGTACACACCAAGGCTCCAAGACGTAGGGAGCGGTGGTACCTTGATAGTGGTTGTTCAAGACACATGACGTGGGACATCAATAACTTTACAACCCTATCAAGTACATGGAAGGTGGCACCGTCACCTTCGGGGATGACTCCAAAGGAAATATCATCGGTATAGGTAACATTCAAATTGGTGCATCTCCTATTATAGAAAATGTTTACTTGTTGATGGTTTGAAGCATAATTTGCTTAGCATTAGTCAATTTGTGACCGTGGACTTAAAGTTATTTTTAATGATTCTTCTTGCAAAATCTTTGATGTTAAAACCAATGATTGTATTCTCACCGTTTTCGTGATGATAATGTTTATATCATTGACATGCTTAATGTGAAATGTTCTACTAAATGCTTGAATGCTTTTGATGAAATTCTTGGCTTTGGAATAGAAGATTAGGACATGCATCTTTTGACCATCTTTTTAGGATTAATTCTAAGGAATTGGTGAAGGGTATACCTTGCTTGAAGTTTGAGAAAACCGCATTTATGGTGCGTGCCAACTTGGGAAACAAACCAAGTCTTCCTTCAAACCAATCAAGGATATCATGTCAACTAGGCCTTTAGAATTAATTCATATGGATCTTTTTGGACCAACTAAAACTAAAAGCTTAAATGGGAGTAGATATGCATATGTTTTGGTTGATGATTTTTCGTTTTCACTTGGGTTTTCTTTTTGGAACACAAAGATCAAACTTTTTCTCATTTTAAGATTTTTCGAAAAAGAGTTGAAAAAGAAAAGGGTTTTTTGATTTTGAAAATAAGAGTGATAGAGGTGGTGAGTTTGTTAACCAACTCTTCATGACTTATTGTGATGAAAAGGGAATTAAGCATGAAATGTCTTATCCTAGAACTCCACAACAAAATGGAGTTGTAGAAGGAAAAGTAGAACATTTCAAGAGATGCTAGGACAATGATAAGTGAAATGACCTCCCTCAATATTTTATGGGCCGAGGCCGTAAACCGGCATGCTATATTTCAAATCGT